>QEPC01001031.1:18193-38270 GCA_003113815.1 Sphenodon punctatus | reverse complement strand
CTGTCAGCCTGTTCTCCCTCTTCCCCCCTCCCTTCCCGTTTCCCTTGTGTGGGCGTTCCCTTGTGTGCCTTTTGGCTTCATTTGCCCTCAGGCAGCCATGTCTGTGTCCCACCCCTGCCCGGTGCCTTGTGGGAGTTTTACACTCGGTGGGGGTTCGGCTGCACATCTGTTGTGCCGCGATGGTTCGGCCCGGTTCCCGCCCGTGGTCCCATGCCCGGCACGTCTGTTTGGGTCCCTTTTCCACCCCCGTGCGTGGTTGTGCTGTTCACCCCCCCTGGGGGTTCACTGTGGTGAACCGCCCACCCGTAACATCTGAAATCACCCAATGTGGCCCGTGATCATGAAATGTGACTGTTGCATCAAAGCCAAACCCACGAGGGTTACGCTTCCTAAGAAGAGTCAGAATAGAGCCACAAAACTGCTTGATCTTGTACATAGTGATGTCTGTGGCCCAATGAAGGTTCCCAAGCCAGGAGGCCACTGGTATATGGTAACTTTCATTGATGACTATTCAAGGTACATGATCACGTACGTCATGAAGAGTAAAGATGAAGTATTCGATAAACTTCAGGACTATATGACCATGACAAGCAACAAGTTCCAGCACAGACCAAAGACACTGCAGGCTGACAATGGAGGTGAGTTCACAGGAAAGAATGTAGAGGACTTCCTGAAACTCCATGGAATTGAGCACCAAAAGACAGTGCCATATACATCCAAGCAGAACAGAACAGCTGAAAGGAAAAACAGAACGCTAACCGAAATGGTTAGATACATGTTAACAGACTCTGGACTACCAGAAAGATACTGGGGCAAAGCAGCAGTTGCTGCTACCTACCTGCAAAATCGGCTGTATTCTAGAACAGTGAGGAAAACTCCGTATGAGGTGTGGCATGATCAAATACCTCGTGTGGGACACATCAGACTATTTGGAAGTAAGACTTACATATATATCCCAGAGGAGAAACATACCAAGCTGCAAAACAGAGCAGTGGAAGGCATCCTCGAGGGATACAGTGAGCATTCCATAGGTTATAGGATCCTGGATCCATGCGCAGACAGAATAACCATTAGTTGCATGGTGAACTTTGTGGAAAACTCAAGGGACAGTGTGATGACTCTCCAAGGTCCAGGCGAAGGAATACAATCAACCACGGATGAAACCACTGAAAGGGCACAATTCTCTGAAAAATTTGTCCAAATCGTCACAAAAGAAAGAGAAGTGCAGTAACAGACACAGCCGGCTGCTGATGCTGAGCCAAGGCAGTCGACGAGGCCTAACAAAGGCATTCCCCCTACTCATCTGTCCTACAAAGTCAGCACCAGTAAATTGTCACAGTCAGCAACCTGTGAGGACATTTCGCAGATGTCAGAAGGGAAGCAGAAAAATGGGTAAGAAGTAGAACGGCTGAAGAAGAAGTAAAATCCATGCAGGACAACATCACGTGAACACCACAGGCAGTGGGTGTAGCTGTGTACATGCTCCTGCGCAACACCCATCTCCACCCACCACCCACCCAGAGAGCAACAGCCTCCAATGCTAGTTGCGCCATGGGTGGAGATGGGTGTTGCTTGGGAGCATGCATGCACCTACACCCACTGCACGCGGTGTTCACACAGATACCTCCAGCCAGAAAAATGCACCCCACCCACTGCCTGCAGTGTTCACACAGACGCCTCCACCCATTTCCACCCAGCAAAACTTGGTGAAGGCATCTCATGTGAAAAGGGCCCGTATTGCAGGGCTGCAGTGTTGTCCTGTGGGTGCCCTGTAGCATGCATAATAAAATGTAACACCCATTTTATCGGTGTTAGAGTGTCTGTGTGAAAAGGACCTGTGTGTGAGTGTTCAGGGACCAGGCGAAGATTTTGTGTTTGTATATCCAACACATCTTTTCCTATACATTATTGGATGTTCACTTAATAATTGTATTCCCCTCTAAGAATTTTAGAGTGTTTCAGAACAGTACACACACATGTGATACAATTCACCAAACACCCCATGGGTGTGAGGAGGGAAGAGAAGGAATAATGTAATAAGGGTGTTAAAAGGGAGGGAGAAACAGAGAGAACAAATACCATACTGCAGGTTTATAGTGCAGGGCACTCTCCTCACCTTAATTCCTCCCTCTACTCACCAACTTGGGACATGCATATCCCCTTCTCCCCCCACAACCTACTATTACATGACACTTGATTGCTGGAGGGCCGCTATAGTGGCACCCCGTGGCATTTAAGGCATTCCCCTTTTGACAACAAGAAGGCTGAGGGCCCAGAGCATATCCTTTGTGCTTGCTATCTATACAATTCAAAAAGAACAACCTGGCTGTCGTTTTTTTTGGGCCACCTGCCTGGCCGTACTGTGGATGAGTTGTCCCATTTTCTTTTGTCAGATGATGCCGGGGAGGTGACCTCGGCAGATATGTCATTTTTGGTTAGTGCCTTTGATGCTTGGCGAAAGTTTCTGACCTTTCAAATTTAATTGTATTATATTTATCTGTGGTACGATTTACGTAAATGTGTAAGGGCTAAGTCACTAACTAGCGTAATCTGTAACGACCCTTCTGGCCAATGACTCGGTAATGCCGAATGGGACTGGGAATGCCATGAGTCCGAAGATTAAAAGTAAAGCACTGCTGTCGCTTAGGTCCCCAGACTAAAATACTTACCAAGTAAGTTAGGGGTATGGTGGGGGGGGAGGTATTTTGGATTTGACTTTAGTTTGTATCTATGTATCCGATTGGTCTATGCTTGTTTATTATTTTTGTATTGTATGTTGCTGTTTTGTTTGTGGACTAGGACTAAGTGTCACGTCCTGAATAAACTAAACTGAAACTGAAACTATTACATGATGAATCTGAATGGGATAGTCTTCTATTAAGTTGAGGTGTAGGTAACTATCATCATTGTTATATTAAGAAACTGAGTAACATGAAGCAATCTATTGAAAGACATTTCATAATGGGATCCAGTGGTTGGCCAAGATTAGTATTCTTGGCTCCTAGCTGTGTTTTCAGTCCATTAAGAAATGCTGCTGCTCAACATGACACATTAAAAAATAAAATAAAGATGTTCCTAAGTATTATCCTAATAAAGGTGTTCCTAAGGATTATCCTAAGTATTATCATATGTTCCTAAAGTATTATCATTTTAAGCATGCACACAGCTAGATCTCAAATATAACACAGCTTGGTAAGGCACTAGCAGTAAATAACCTCACTTTGGCTTGTTTCTCTCAGTGGTGTTTACAGACTGACCCTCTATATCAAGATCTGAGGTTCACAACATTGCCCTCCTTAAAGGGAATTATGTGAACAGCTACTTCAGAAATCTGTTTCCATTTGGGTCCCCTTAAGCAATATGAACCATGTGTGTGGTCATGGACTGTGGGTCTAGCGAGCAGCGTGAAGGGGTGCTTACAACTGTCATAAATAGCTTGCCTTCTCTCAGCTGCAGATGGCTTCATGTAGGGATCATATCTGAGAAACACAACTGTGGGAAGCAATGCAGAAGGCTTTAGAGAAAAAAAATATCCTCCAGAAAACCTGAAAGAAAACTGCCATCTTTAAAATGTCAGGTCTTTGAAATCTGAGTATGCTTACGATATCAATACCAAAAGGGGAAAAAAATAAATCAAAATTGCTTTTCTTTTTCCCTTAGAACTCAAGTCAAAAATGCTTGAAGTCTATTAAAAAGGGATCATACTGAGAAAAGCGAATACACCTGCCTTCAGAAGAACCAGACACCATTAATAATACACTGAAGCAATGTGGTATTTCAATTGGAATTGGCTACGACCAGTAGGGCATTTTTATATGAAATTCAGTATTGAAGTGAATAATTTAAAAGACAGCAGGCTAGTACCTGAGATACTTTACTTATGCTGTCTGTTGAAATTAGCTTGCAAGTTGATTATTGACTGACAATGGCACCATAAATATTGCTTTAAGTGTGTGTATGGGGTTTTTGCTCTTTATCCTATGTTCAGAAATAAAACCTGAACAATTAGGGTTCATTTACCCGAATGAATGAACCCCAATAAATGCACCTCAATTAATCATAATAAAACCCAGTAAGTTTCCACCTCACTGGCAAAACAGTAAATTGGTTATTTTTGTTGAAAATGGTATTTGCTGCAGTGAAACTGTTTTAGCTCTAAATATTACCACATAATTCAAAGAAATTCTTAATGGAAATACTTTCACAGACATTAATATCCAAAATATTTTCAAACTAGCTTGAAGTAATCCACTGTGAAGTTCTAAAATACAAGGCATCCTTTAATGGGAATTAAATTTGACCATATCCACAAGGCTTTGATATATATTTGTTCACAGTCCCTCATTCCTCACAGTCGCTCATTCCTCACAGTCCCTCATGTTTGGGGACATTTTTCCACATTCCCTCATTCTTGGGGACTTCAATATCCTTGTGGACACCCGCTCTGACCATGCTGCTTCCTGCTTCCTTTCGCTGACCTCTTCTTTTGACATTCTCCTATGGACTGACTGCCCAATACATTGTGACAGCCACTCCCTCAACTGAGGGTGTTTTTACATACACATTTCTCCTGCATGTTTGATGTTGCATCCGGAACATTATGTGTGTCTAAATCACTTAACCAGATCTTAAACATCTGGCTCTTTGAACTTCTGCATAAAACTTCATCCAGAACTTTTGTGTTTAAAATGTTCTTCTGGTAAACTGCTTTGCTCCAGGCAGCTGTGGTCAATTTGTTTCCATGGCAGCCCCTCACGTCTACAGCTGCGGCTACTTTAGGCTGCCTCAGGGCAGTGTTTGTGTGAAGAATGCATCCATGAACTGCCTCAGGACTTGTAAACCCAGAAGATTGAAAGACCAGCACTTTAAGGTGTATGCAAAAATGCCCGTAATCTTATCAAAGAACTGTTCTCTCTCAGAGTTCTCTATTTAATTAATTAATTTATTTATATATATTTATTAGCCACCCCCCTCATGCCTATGGCATCTCAGGGCGGCTTACAAGAGCCAAAAAAACATAACAATAACATTCAATAAAAATACTAAAACCACAACAGCATTTTAAAAATATCTTAAACCCCCCAGATTTACCCCCAACTGCCCCACCCTCCCCTCAGAAGACCTGGGCAAACAGCCAGGTCTTGCAGATTTGATGAAAAACCAGCAGACCTGGGGCCAGGCGGGCTTCCTCTGGGAGGGAGTTCCAAAGTATATGACCCGGTCACCAAGAATGCCCTCTCCATTGTGGCCCTCCGTTTTACCCGGGGGACCTCCAGAAAAGCGTCCCCGGTGAACCAAAGGGATCGCTCTGAGGCATGGAGGGTGAGGCGGTCCCTGAGGTATGAAGGTCCCAGACCGTGCAGGGCTTTATAAGTCAACACTAACACCTTGAATTTGGCTCGGTACGCTATAGGCAGCCAGTGAAGAGTATGGAGTATGATGCCCTTCATGTCTCTGACCATCATCTTGCTTCATTCAGTCCCTCCCACTTCCCCAACCTCTCGGTCTTTCTGTGACCTTCAGTACATCTACCCTCATGACTTTGCTTCCACCTTCTTCCCCCTTCTGTCATCTGTCTCCTCTACCACTGGCCCAAACTCTGCTGTCTCAGCCTTCAACTCATCCCTTTCTTACACCCTTGGCTTCCTTGCTTCCCTCTCATGCTGTCCTATCCATTGTATAAACCACCATCCTTGGCTCACCCCTCCTATCTGCCACCTCTGATGTTGCTCTCAAGTTGTCAAGCGTCTCTGATGGAAGTTTTGTGAGTTTGCCGACTTCATCCACTTTAGGTTTGCTCTATCTGAATGAAGTAATGCCCTCTCCCTGGACAAAAAACTGCTGTTACTCCACATTAATTGAAACACACTACTACTGAAACCCTGCTGCTTCTTCTCAACATTTGGTTCCCTTGAGCCTCCCTGTTCTCCCCCACTGTCCTCTTTTCCTGCACAGGATTTTATATCCTTTTTCAACAACAGCATTGATAAATTCTGCCTTCCTATTACTTCTCAATCCTCTCCCTCCACAATTTCATTCCCTGCTATTCCTCCTCCTGCCTCTCTTCTCTTTTCCTTTTCTCTCCCCTATCCGTATGAAGGCTACCTGTGACCCCTCCAACCCTTCCAGTTATTTCCCCATTTCACTCCTCCCATTCGCTTCCAAGTGGCTGGAGCAGGCAGTCTACATGTGCTGTCTTGATTTCCTCTCTTCTAATTCCCCCTTGACCCCCTTCAAGCAGGTTTCCACCCTCTCCACTCAGCTGAGATGGTCCTAGCCTAAATCACTGATGTTCTTCTCTTAGCTAAATCTAAGGGCTGCTACTCCACTCTTGTGCTCCTTGATCTCTCTCCGGCCTTTGAGACTGTTGAGCATTACCTCCTCCTGGATTCATTACATTCCCTTGATTCCTGGGATTCTGTTCTCTTTGTATCTCTCGAACCACTTCTTCAATATTTCTCTTACTGGTACCACTCGTACATCACTTCCCCTCTCTGTGGGAGTTCCCCAAGGTTCTGTCCTGGGCACTTTTCTCTTCTCCCTTTACACTCTCTGGGTAAATTAATTGAATCTCATAGCTTCCAGTATCACCTGTATCCTGATGAGATACAACTTCTGTGCTCCCCAGTCTTGTGTCGCTGACTGTCTCTTTGCCATCTCTGCTTAGATGTCTTGCTGCCAGCTCAAGAGTAATAGGGCCAAGACTGAACTCCTCAGCTTTCCCCCAAAACTTCCCTGCCCCCTACATCCCACTCAGTTTCCACTGAGGGAGTCACCATCCACCTCAGACACGTAGCCTGGGATTCATTTTGACTCCTCTCTCTCCTTAAACCCTCAGATCCAGGCTGTTGTGAAATTGTGCTGATTTCCCCTATATAATATTGCGAAAATCTGGGCCTGCCTTACTGTTGCCACTGCAAAAACCATAGTCCACGCTCTAATCATCTCTCACTTTCACTACTGTAACTTCCTTCTTTCTTGTATCCCTTGTTCTGATCTCGTCCCCCTCATCTCTGTTCAGTGCTCTGCTGCCAAAGTCATCCACTTTGCCTGTTACTTTGACCACATTCAGCCCCTCTAGGGCTGAAATGGCAAGCCACTGTGGTAGATTTTGCCAACAGTGCAGGTGCACATGCTTAACGTAGGCTGCTTTCAGACCGCACATTTTCTGGCTGTGGGAGGGAATGTGCAGCCAGGATATGCATGGGGATTGGCTGGTCTGGAAGCCCCGCTGTGCGGCTTTGCCATCAGACATGCGAAGAGATTCAGATCAGAAAATTGAGCTCTGCATCCCTGTGCATGTCTGCCGGCAAAGCCATGCTGGGGGAGGGGGACTTTCAGACCAGCCAATCCCTGTGCATATCCTGGGATTTCCTCCTGATGTTCACCTCTCCCTCATCTACCCCTTCCTTGGCTCTCTTAGACTGAAAGCCCTTTGGGGCAGGGACTTGTCTATAACTATTGATTGTACAGCACCAGGTGCACCACTGACACTATAATAATAATAATAATAATAATAATAATAATAATAATATTTAATGCATGTTCTATTTTTCCATTTCTGTTAAAATTGAATCCTCTGTATGTGGATTAGGGTTGAAAGGAGAATCATTTTGGTTCTTGTGAGAATTCTTAGCAAGATCTTGAAAAGATCATGCTAATGGTTCTTGATTCTTGTCAGATTTTCTTGGGAACCAAAATGATTCTTGTTTCAGCCCTAATTGAAATACAGAGGATTTGACTTTAATGGAAAGATCTTGAGAAGATCTCACTAACTGTTCAAGAATCTTGTAAGAATCTTGCCTAAAAAGAAAGAATGCAACTTCGTCTGCACAAAATCCCCCCCTCCCCCCCAGGTGTGGAGTTGGTAGCTGCAACAAAGGAGAGAGAGAGAGACCAGCCAGATAGTTATGGGACACAAGACACATTGCAGGACATGGCACATATGTGTCTTCTGTAAGAAAATCAAGAAAAAAAATCTCGATCAAGAAAGTGTCAAGAACTGGGTGTTTTCTCGTTTCTTGGTTCACGTGGAAATTGAGCTGATAAGCTTGATTCTCAATGAGATTCAAGAAAAAAAGAGATCAGGTTTCAGCTCTTCATGACACCTTATACAATATGCTTCCCCCCTCCAGATGGGGGAAACATCTGGATAAGGTGGTTTCTATTACACTCAAAGCTACCTTCAAAATTGGAAACCACCACCCCAGATTCCACTGTAAAGTTCTGCTAACAAAATTTCCACTGTCTGCAAAACTCCCCAAGTAATTTAAGTGTTGAATCCACAATCTTAAGCATATCTTTCAATTACACACACCTGTGCTGGATCAATTAGGACACTTAATTCTCAGCAACAATAAATTGCCCACAAGTGTGCGTCATTAATTAAAATACTATCAGACTTTTCCAAATGCATTTCTAATGTATTCTGTCTCCATCAGCTTTTAGGGAAACCATCCATAGGTGGACCACTGAGTAGACTACATTGAGTTCTGAATTCATTGCAAACCTCCCACACACAAGGCACACACATACTTTGAACGACCTCTCCCAATAATGCCTCCTTGTATGAAAAGTACTTTTTGTTTTCTTAACTACTTTCAGGTTTTATCATATTAAATACAATCAAATTTTATCCTTTCAAATCCCACCTTAAATGGAAGGCTGCCTAAATTTAGCTTTTAATAGCTTCTTTGACATCAGTCTTTCTGAAAAATCATTTCTTTGCAGGTTGATGTAAAGCATCGAATAATGTGGAATAGTAATTCTTGTAGGAGTTAGCACAGCATGCTTAAATCATACTTATGTGCTCCTGACCTTTATTATTTAATGATTTCAAAGAGAATTTTTGCAGAATAACTACTTCCTAGTGTAGTCCATGAAAACTCTCTGATTCAAAAGGGTCTCTGCTCCTCATAATGCAGGTACATAATGATGCATTCCAACTTTCTTGCAAGGCTTGCTTAATAAGAGTTATATTCTTGAGTGGGGTTAGTTATATACCTGAGTGGGGTTTATAAAACAGGAATAGAGAATGGCTGTGTGACCTTGATGAAGGCTAAGTTCTTGACGTAGGAAAATAGCTTAGGAACAAACACTCCAATAATACCCTCAATTTCATTCAAATAAAATTTTATTTTCAAAACATATACAAGTCAAAATTAGCAAATCCTTAAAGAGAATAGGAAGTCCTTACATAATATAACTGAAAAGAGATTTTTATCAGCTCCTCTACCTGGAAGACATAGTGGCTGAATAGTTAAAGAACTCACTATCATCCCTGAAAACAGTGATTCCAAGTCCTGCTTGGTCTCACGCTAAATCATGCCCTCTGATCCATCCAGAAATGAATGGGTAGCTGATCTATTGGGCTGGAGAACTCAGATTGGGGCTGAACCCATTTGGGCGGAGGGGGGGGCATGGTTTTCCCTCCACCCTCCAGGCTGCATGGGTGGAAGGGGCTCCGGAGAGCACCTCCCTACCCACCCTTCCCAGCCTCATAATTTTATTTTAACCCACCCCACCCCAGGGATCGCCCTATCTGGTGGTGCCAGGGCTCTGGCCCCAGGTCCGCCGCCGGCAGGTCTGGAGTCGGCAGTGCTCCGGAGTGCTTTAGGCCACTACTAGGCCTTCTGGGTCAAACTGGAAGGCCTAGCAGCAGCCTGAAGTGCTCCAGATCTGCTGCCGCTGCCACCACTGCTACTGGATCTGCCTTGCATCAGGTTCAACTGGTGACAGACAGCGGGGCACCTCCAGGGTACTATGGGATGGAATGGGAGATCCTGGAGCTCTATGGGCAGTGGAAGGTTGAACTGGTGGAGGGGGTCCGGCAGGCAGAGGGCTCTGGAGAGTGCGTGGCAGTAGCAGCAGTATGCACTTTGGGATGGTGGGAGTGGGAGCAGCCACCCCTTTCAGCCGGCAGAGTCTATCTCTGCCCCCAGCCTGAGCAGTAGCAGCACCAGCATCCCTATTGCTTCTGGATGACATGGATGGGCAGCCCTTCCTGCCTGGAACAGAGGTCCCAGAACCCTGAGGGTGGGTCCTGGGGCTGGAGTGGCTTCTTCTTGATACGGTGGAATGAGAACTCCCCGTGTGCAGAATGATGGCCCCAGAACCCTGATGGTGGGTCCTGGGGCTGGAGTGGCTGGAGAACTTTGAATACCTAAGTGGAGAAGGGTTCCATGTGAACAGCAGATGAAAATGTGTCAGTCAGTCCTAAGATATAGGCGAGCACTGTTCGGTCTTCAAGGCCCTCACAGATGAACCAAGATACAACACATACGTGGTGGAAGAGCTGACTGAGTTTGTCCTGCAGTGGATGGATGTTGGTTTATCTTCCATGTTCCTTCTGAAGTGAGCATATTTCCACCTTAACAGCTCTACTACTAGAAGTGGTGATGTTTGGGGCCCTTCTGGGAGGAAATTAAGACCATGCAACCTCTACTGGTGAAAACTGAGGTCATTGCAGAACCCCCATAAGTAGAAAAAATAGCAGATCCTGTGTTAGTTGTTCTGGGTCTTTGGTCATTTTTACCATGTGCAGGTGTGGGTGTGCAGTGGGGATGAGCATCCATGTAAATGCCACAGCAGTGGGTGAGGGAAAAGGTGTACGCCCGTGGGAACCCCACGGGTGGTGGGTGTGGGTGCATGCGCACACCTGCACAACACCGACCTCCACCCATCACCCACCCATGCAGAAATCCAGCAAACTGGAGGAGGCTCATGTGTGGAGATGGGTGGAGGTAGAGGATGTGCCTGTGGGAAAGGCTATACCCCCACCTCCATTCACTGCAGCCGCACACCCATCCCCCCACCTATGAAGTCAGTTTAAAAATGGCCTCTATGTGAGAAAGCCAGCCCTGCTAGCCTGGATGGGGTCTAGGCTTTCAGGGGAAGCAGAACTAGATGAAAGCTTGAGGCTCAGCTGGAGTTAGGAGTATGAGAACATATGGGCAGCTCAAGCAGTGGTGCCTAATATAGCCCTGAAAGCAGGACCCCTCGCTGCAACCATGGGATAAGAATTAGGACATTCCACCAATCAAATGGTGGGATAGGGACAACAGACTTTGCCAAGGGTGCTGTGGGACCTGGCTGAAGGGTATGTCCCAGAGTGGTGGGAGTCCACAGGGCCTTAGCGTAGCCTAAAGATCTTTGGGACAGATTCATCTTCGCAAAGCAAGTTGAAGCATCCAGGAACAGCCATAGGGTGCAGCCACACGAGACCTTACCTCAAGTTGGGCGGTAGTACCCCACATCAGGCAGCCTTACTGTGCGATTCAGTGCATCGTATGCCCGGCAGCCATCATATTTCACCCCACCCCAGGGTGGTGTGTCCAGCTGGGAACTATGCCCTGCATCCTCAGAAAAAGATAGCACAACTGGGTTGATTTCCCTTGAGGCTGATATAACGTCTGAAGACACCGAGGAATGTGGGTGCTGAGGATGGCTGAAAAGTAACAGATTAACTTTTGATTTTCATAAAATGTATCTGTTATTTTGCATTCAGTGGTAAGATATGATCAGCAATGAGAAAATTTGCTGCCAAACCCAGCCAGCAACTATTTCCAGCAGTACTATTTGCTTTTCAGGATTTTGCTTGGTAAGGGCATATTATGAGAGTGAAAGATCAATGAATTTCAAAGTGCTTTTCCACCGAAAGATTGCTACACCTAAAATTCCAATGATGCAAGATCACTAGCCAGACTGACAGTCAATCTGCAAAAATGCTACATCATTCTGGGATTTTCCTTGACTACAATTTTTTTTACTTAGGTAGGCAAGAATAGAAAGAGGTTGTGAGAAAACTTAAGATTCTGCCCAGCCACTGGCTTCACAATTATTTTTTAAATTTATTTAAAAATCCTTACTCTTACTTGCCTGCTGTTTGAGGGCTTAATTTTGCTGTCACTGAACCAGAAGTAAAGCAAATATTGATTTCAGTGATGTAGACTAAAAGCAGCATTCTTCCTGTTTAAAGTTCTTAGCCTCCTTTGCCCCCAACTCCGAAGAAGCAAGAATTATATTATGAGCTGAAGTATTTGTATATACCCACCTCAAGTGTGACTGATAAGCTAAAGGTGTGCAAACATATCCCTCTTAATTCTTACATTCTCCATATCAGGTTAGTCAGAGTCCTTGAAATGACAGAAATTGTATTAAAACAATATATTTCTGTGCTGTTTCAAAAATCTGCCATACTTTTAACTTAATATTTTAGAAGTTAAATGTTTCAACAACTTTCTTTCCTCTCTTTTAAAGCTAAACAAAAGTATTAATTGTTTATATATTTATTATTTATTGTTGGCTACTTATTTATATAGCACCAGCAATGTGACTGATGCAGAACAGTTCTGATTAGAGTCATGTCCCTGCCCCAACGGGCTTACAATATAGCTTAAAAACAGATGTGTGGGCAGCACACTGCCTCTCTGACCCAGCCCAGGGCGGGAAACAGTGGTGGCCATGGCGGTGAGGACGAACAGATGTGTTGGCCCTCTGTGGCCCATGATGGCCCACATGGATGGCCGTTGGCCTGGAATGAGCACCCACCCAGGATCTTTGGGAAGACTCATTCAGGGCCAGACACCTATCTGCCCTGGGACCAACCCAGGCCAACATTTGGCAGCATAGGACCACATGTGTGGCAAGTCAAAGTGAGCCGTAGCAGGCCCACCTCATGTCTGTGTTTACCCATAGAATGGACAAGAGGAGGGGAGACAAAGAGGGGCACATAGGGAGGGACAAGGATACATTCATGATGCTGAGAAGTTTCTGCTGCACATATTTAACTTAGTTTCAAGGGAGGAGGGGAATCCTGAAAGATGTATGAGTTCAAGGACAAGCATAAATGAACAATCTATGGGAGTGAGGAGTTATGGAGGATCTGATGGAAGAGGTGGGTTTTTAGGAGGGATTGGAAGTTTTTTGGGGGGAGGGAGCAGAGTGTGTGTGTGTGTGTTCATGGAGGGCATTACAGGCATAGCAGGCAACAAGGAAATGGAGGAAAAGACTGTTTAGTAAACACGAGACTCTGGGCCAGATGAGACATGTGGCAGAGGAGAGAAGTTCCCAGATAAATGTTGGGCCAATCAAACAGAAGTTATGCATCCTTATATATCAAGATCACACATTTTTTCTTACTGCCAGTGGGTACAATCCTGAACACTGGGGGTTTACGCAGGCGCTGCAGAACCATGCCAGGAGTGCATGCGGAAGCTACGTGTGTGTGCGTGTGTGTACACGCATGCACCAGTGCGCAAAGCTTGGAATCAGCCCCATCATTTGAATTCTTGTTCAGAACCTTGGTCACTGTGGACTGTACTGAAGGCTTTGGAAAACTGTGGAGGGCACCCAAGCTAATTCCCTAAGACAAAGAAAGCAATTTCAAAGGTCATCTAACCAACTATTTTGAACTTCTAGCTACAAACCTATATAAACAGAGTTACAGAGAATTATTTTTTTTTAAAGTTGAACTTTCCATCATATAAATACTATTTATTTTCTGTTTTGTAAATATATCCTAACTTGACTTGGATCTAGTCTGTGTTTCCCCTTTGCCATAGGATTTTATCTAGTTCTATGCCTAGGTCAACGGAAGCACTAAACCATGATTTGCTAATGGTTATCATATAATTGTTCTATTTACTCATGAGCACTCTTTAATTTCATAGCTTGGTTTTCATGGGAAATACTTTTTTCCATAGCAAAACTATCTCTTAAGGGGAAGGAAAAACCATAAATAGGAAGCACAGGTTGATTGCATTGCTAAGGGTTTCCATAGAGAAGGTTATTGTATTACTGCATTCTCTATTTTTGTATATTTGTTATGCATAAACCTGCTACTGCTAACTCTCCACCCCCACAATGTGTTTTAATTCACCAGAGTAAATCTGATTTAGTTTTGAAATCTCCTTCCTGAGGCTATAATCCTTAAAACAGTAAATCCAGAGTAGTCCCTTTGAAATCATGACTCAGGAGTAAATGGATTGAGGACTTACGTCTATGAAATATAACTTGTATTTTAAATAATTAATATAGTGGTTTCAGTCTTTTAACTAATGCATTTCACAAGGGTAAAGCTGTATAATATATACCTAGTTCACAAAGTGAGCACTATCTCCAGATGGCCAAAGAAACATATTTGACACAGCCAACATTTAAAAGGATATCATGCCAAATACAGCAGTTCCATGAATGTTCAGCAGACTGTGGAATTGAATGCAGTTGGGCAGGCAGAGAAAAGAACTGAAAGTCCAAAGAGTGGTGAAATTATAAAAACACATGGAATGAAAAGGGCCTGTGCACAGCAGGAATCTTTGAACACAAGAATGTTTGTGGTGAAATAATCACAGACAGAATCTGGAATTTGCTTGGATCTCAGTTCAGTGACAATTGAGATGCCTCCTTTTTGTTGTTTTGCAGTCGTATGGTAACAGCAGAAAAGAAATGTATCTGTAACGATAACTCACAGCAATTCATCCTACAAATATTTATCTTATTGAAACCAGTAATTAATTTTTTTAAAATAGAACTGGAGAAGCATATGAAAAGCATAAAATAATAAACACAATTACATTAGAGTACATTTTAGAGCTCAGAGAAGCTTAGAAGAAAAAAAATAAATGTATTTATGTATTTATTTATTTATATTCCTTCCTATCCCCTGAGTCACAGGGCAGCTCACAATAAACATATAAGTAAAAATGCATGTACAAATATAAAATACATAATTGAAAACTAATAAAAACTAAGAACACGCCCTCCCCTCAATCTATCCCTGCCCATTAAATGTCTGTCCAAATAAAAAGGTCTTACACTGCCTCCAGAAGATAATCAAACTAGGGCTTAGGTGTACCTCCAAGGAAAGGGAGTTCCAAAGCTGTGAAGCAGCCACCAAGAATGCCTCTCTGTGAGCCCAAGTCATATGAAACTGGATCAATGATGTAATCTGAAAGAGAGCGCTCTCGGCAGATCTTAAGGGCTTCAAAGGAACATAGGGAGAGAGGAGGTCCTTCAGATATGTAGGTCCCACACTGTTTAGGGTTTTATAGGTCAATATGGGTCAATATAAAGCCGTTTAGGACTGTATATGTCATGAAGAGATCATTACCTCCTGCAGGCCTGTCTCCTGGCACATGTCTTCCCTTGGAAGGGTGAGGTACCAATTCGGCAGGTTCACTCCTGGAGACTGATGGAACCAGAGAGGTTCCAGAATGCTCTTGGGGCGTTACCCTCTGATCTTGATGGCCATTCAGCCATTCACTCGATAACCTCATGGTTTTGTGGAACACCTTGTTGACCACGGCCATATATCAGATGGCTCCTAGGCATCTACTCCCACAGCATTGACACCGCAGGCCTCCATGGTTTGTAGAAGACCTGTGGCAGTTGAAGCAGGAAGGGCATCGGTTGGAGCAATGGTGGTGTCGGTTTCATGCTGAAGCTGACAGATTGTGGCATAGAGCCAGTTTACGGGCTTATGCCGTTGCTGTCAGGGTAGCAAAAAAGGATTTTTTTTACTACCCTGATAGGTATGGGTGAGACACCAGGGAGAATACCGGATACCAGATTTACCGGTATTGGATCTCCCGGTATCAGATTTACCAGCATCGGATTTACCAGTATCGGCATACTGTTTTTTTAACATTGGCCACGATGTAAAAAACCCGGTAAATCGGCCAATGTTAAAAATCCAGTATGCTGATACCGATTATTATTGGATTAATTTGATACACCTGATTATCATCTGTATTGGATTAATTTGATACCGATATTCCCACCCCTACTGATTGCATCTGCAAAGTCTCATCCAGCAGAGCTTTTCTGGGTGGTGAGGGAACTGTTCAGTCCAGCCTCCTTCTGCCTAGAACTGGAATCTTCCAGTGCCCACTGTGACATGTTTGTTGAGCACTTCACAGATAAAATTGCTCAGATTCACCATGTATTTGACTCCACACTTATGACAATAGGAGAACCAGAGTTTATGGAGGTCCCGCCTTGTCTGATTCTGTGGGACCTGTTTCAGTGGGTGATGCCCACCACTGCCAGCTGGGAGATGTTGGGGCTGCTGCTGGAGGGTGTGTTCAGTGACTCCCTTCAGGAGAGCATGGTGCCAGATTGTTTCATGGAGGTGGTGGTGTGGCCCCTGCTCAAAAAAACATCACTTGACGTTGATTCACCTGCCACTTATTGGCCTGTCTCTAACGTTCCCATTTTAGGGTAGGTTATTGAGCTGGTTGTGGCTCAGCAGTTGCAGGAGCATCTGGACCACACCTGTTTTCTGGATCCCTCACAGTTAGGCTTTTGTCTGGGTTATGGCACCAAGACTGCATTAGTGGATTTGGTCGATGACATTCGCCGGGAGTTGGATGAGGGTAGACCTATGCTGTTAATCCTATTATATCTGTCAGATGCTTTTGATTCCATTGACCATGAGATCCTGGTGACCCGTTTGCCAAGAAAAGAAAACAAAAATGACATGGGCCCCTGGTGCCCACGTCTACTTCCTTTACAGAAAGACCATGGCTAATGCCCAAAGCTTCCCACCTTACTCTGTCTCCCACCTGGAGACCTCTCACCCTAGTCTCTCCACCTAGATCAGACCTTTCCCTTCTATCCTTTACAAACTCACCCTTCCCCCGTCCACTTATTGCCCTCCCCACAGCATATCCAGATAAAACACAGTTGAAAAAGGTGAATTTTAAGTGTCTATCACATAGGGTGATTTTAGATGTGCCGGCCTCCCTTATTACCATGGTCCAGGATCCATTTCAGATCCCGGAAAGGAATCAGGCCAGCCGTCCTTTAGACGCGACAGTCTGATTCCGCTTGGGTATCGGGGAGGGGAGGGGCTGTGGGCACGACGTGCGGCCACACAGCCCCGCCCCCTAGTCCCCCCTGGCCTCCCTCCCTCCAGAAAATGGGTGGGCGCAGCGGCCAATCCGGCCATTGGGCCCGATCCTGGATTGTGGTCCAGCTAACCACCATTATGGAGGTGAGGCCGGTCTCCCCTCTGGAATGGTGATTATTCGGATTCCTGCCGGACGTTCCCTGGGGTGAACATCTGGCAGGAACCCCTTTAGATGTTACGAGCTCTCCTCCACCACAGGGGATTGACTGTGGTAAAAGGGAGGCCCGTAACATCTAAAATCACCCACTGTGACAGTTGATGTTGACACTTGTCCTGGGCAGCGAGCCTTCTTGACCATGAGCCCAATCTCATGACAATTCCTCACACCAGCGACAACAAGTCCATGAAAGGTCAGCACCCTTCGATATCAATCTCCAGCAGCATAGTGCTTCATGCAATAAAATCCTCCCCCTGCACCCATTCACTTTCCCCATAGCCTGTTCATTTTCTCCCTGATTCTTTGCTCCCCAAGAAAAGTTGTTAGAATCATAGAAAAAATATATTTGGGGAGTTTATATACTATGAATACAGGGTCATTCTCTTTACTATCTGAAATTGTAATATAAATTTCTCTTGAGTATTAATAAATTTTTAAATGTAACTCCTTTTTTTCCTTTTCTTTTACAGGGTAGGTGGGAATTTTCATGCTATTTCCTTATTAACTGAATGTGGGCAAATAATGGAAAATGTATCAAGAAATCCATTATTATTATTTATTTATTAATTATTATTTTTCATTTTCTTTTTGTGAATTGTAAGTTCCTGAATATATTAACTAAAAGTTACTCCTATTTCCCCCCCTAAGGGATTATTCCTGACTCAGAAAGAGTTTTCTTGAAATATTCATTTCTTTTCTCCCCATTGGTTAGTTTCATGATTGATGTTTCATTCTTTCTTCCCTTTGAGGGAAGTGATATTGTTTGATAGCTATCATCATCATTTGATGGCTTCTCATAATAACAATGATTAACTTTTTTGGATCTTCTTTGTTTAATGTACAGCACTAAACAGGTTTTCAAAGGATGTTTGTCTCTTTGGCCCCAGATTCTAAAGGACATTGCCACTTTTCATAAATAAGTAAATCAAAAAAGTGTTACCATTCCATCTCACTGATATCATTGAGACCATCCTACCAAAAGACCAGTCTGGTTTCAGAATTGAACAAAGTTGCTGTAACTAGTCTTTCCTCTTTACTACTCACATTGCAGTTGGTTTTCCACTGTATTTACAAAATGGTAACAGCACCCAAGAGGTTTATCCCCAACCTACAACATGCTATAGAGATATGGGCTATTGTTCAAGGTGATGGGGCTGATCCTATGGCCTATGGATCCTGCCGTCAATAGACTTGTGCTCAGACCATGGGATTGGGCTCATGGAGGACTATCAATCCTACAGCACTATGCAACTTGTTAAAATCATAGAAAAAAATATGGTCACAGTATTAAACAAAATGAAAGCTATTTTGCCCTTCTCAATGAATAAGTTGGCAAAGCATGTACACTAAATGAATGATGGTCCTCCTTAAGGTGCTGTCTCCTTTGACATTAACATTTGCCTTAGTGACTTGCTTGACAATTTTGCAGTTGACAAAATTGTCCATTTTGTACAAGGGAAAGATATCATTACCTCAGTTCACACTGTCTCTAAATAAAGGTGGCACATTTTCATTATTGAAAGCTCTGCCCAATGCTTCCAAAAAAATTGGTAACAGTCTTTCTTCCAAACAAAAAAAGACCCTTTTTACATGAGACGCTCCCACACATGGATACTCATCGTTCATGTGGGGGACCATCTCATGTAAATGTGGAAGTGCGTGGGTGTGTGCTCCCGCTACCCATGCACCCCACCCCACTCATACAGAGCATCCGGTGAAAAGGTGGGTTGCTCCATACTTGGAGTTGGGTGTGCACCCATCTGCACCCTCTCCCCATGAGCCCCTGCATCTGTGTTCCACCTGTCACACATGGACCAAGCCCCCCCCCGAGCCCATTTAAAAAAGGCCTAAGATGCCAAGAAACCACTTAATATCACTTGCTGAAATCAAGGTATCCAAATGAGCCCTATCCAAAATATATGAGCATAATCATAGACTACTTACACACAAGACAGTGGAGGTTGGGACTGCCGTGACCCAAAATCAAGATGGTAAGATCACATGAACTCACTAATGTGCGTGGGGGGTTTCACATGATTAGCCCATATCTGCCATGATTTCAGTGGGGCCGATCTCATTCCCCACAGATCCTGCATGCGCCCATATGCACATGTGTGAAGTTTCCACATAGCACAATGTACCCACAATAGAGGTGCACCTGAGATCCACAGGGCATGGGATAGGCCCCAGTGACAGGAAACAAGGCTGAAAATCCAGCTCTGTTTCCTGTTACTGAAATCACAGTGGAAATGGAATAATCATGTCAAAAACCCTGCACACTTAAAAGAAAGTGCACGTGATCCCCCATGGTGATTTCAGATTGCCCCTCCTCTCCCATTTCATTTGCAAGTGACCTAAAATAGAAGATTGATTTCTTAAGTCATACAAAAGATAAAAGCAAGGAATAGCTTTATCCAAAAACGTCAAAGTGCATATATGAGTTGCTGATGCACACACTTCAAGCAACAACACTAGCACTAATATACTCAAAACTCTGAAATCCATGAGCCCAGTCAGGAAATGGTGAGTTTGTATTTACTAGTTAACAAGGACCTCCAGAGTCTTCTAAAGTCTAGACTGGAATCTTGTAAGCTTTTTTTGGATTGGAACAATGGTCTTAAATAGTGCTGAAACTCGGTCCTCGGAAAACTTTAGAATTCACTGAGGATTCCAGTCCTCAGTTTGGAATTTCCAAGTTCCAAAATTCTGAGGTCCGAGGCCATTCTCCGGAAAACTTTGGAAGCCTACGTCAAATACTTGCACCACTACGTACATGGCTCGAGTTGAGCTTCTCAGAGCTAGGAAATGAAACTTAGTGCCATATTTGGTAGGATGAGGGTATGGGAGGGGACAGATGAGTGATGGTAAGCCAAAAAGCAAGTTTTGACTGTGGCGGCACAGCCATTTCCCATTCTCTTTGGTGAATTTGTCTGTGTGCTATACTGCTGATCTGTAAGTAATCGGCTGGGGGTGGGGTGCGTGGCCTAGCCTGGTATGGCATGGCATGGCAT
>QEPC01001031.1:0-10331 GCA_003113815.1 Sphenodon punctatus | reverse complement strand
TGGGAGATGATGCTTAAAGCAGATCTTATAGCTACTTGTTTGGTTCCTACTACTGGCTGAGTATAAACCTGGAGATTGGTTTCCAACTTATTAGCTTGAGAGTATAGACGTTTAAGTACTAACTCCTTTTCCATCAAGGGAAGCGTCTCATATTCATTGAAAAACTCATCATCAGAATTATCTCTAGGTGCTGATCTTAAAGCAAAGTCGAACTGAACACTTTCTCTGTGCTGTATAAAAGGGGAAGTAACACTTACCCCTCCTGCTAAAGTCCCATTTACCTGCTTATCTAATTCCTCAGGTCTAATTACCATTCCTTTACTGTCCTGGACCCTCTCACTTTGCTTAATGTTAGAATGGCTGTTGCAAGCCAAATCCACTGTCCAAGTGGTTCTCGC
This sequence comes from Sphenodon punctatus, assembly GCA_003113815.1. Classification (NCBI taxonomy): domain Eukaryota; kingdom Metazoa; phylum Chordata; class Lepidosauria; order Sphenodontia; family Sphenodontidae; genus Sphenodon; species Sphenodon punctatus. Next base: position 9,933 of record QEPC01001031.1, on the reverse strand, counting down.
TACTTGGGTGCCTACTCCAGAGCTGTCCCAGTGTTCTCCTAAGCCCACCCTCCCCCAAGACAAGGACCCCTTGTCCTGGGGGTCCCTCTGTTTTGATGAGTCATAGTTTACTGGCTCTCTATAAACCTCCTCCACATATACACCCCAGGATGCCAGCAAAAGGGCCTGCTGTAATACCTCTGAAGCGTAACACTCCTCTAAAAAGTGGACAAACAGCCTCTGCGTGCCATCTCTAGAGGGTAAGGTCTTGAAGGATCCTAAAGACCCTGGTGGAATCCACCCTATTACATTTTCTAGATGGTATGTTATTTGTGCTATAGAAGCCCATATGGGCATTGCCCCAATGGGGAGGGGAATAATTTTAAAGCCCCAAACCCCCTTAACTAGTCTCTTTCCCATCGTATACTGCCTTCCTTTATTCCCCCGTTCCTCTTATGCCCTAAATCCCCCCCCCAAACATCCTTTTATTGATTGTGTCTTGGCTCCTGGGCAGAACTCCTGCCCCCTGGCCATTTCTGGGCTGGAACCATCGTTTGGCCAAACCCCCACCCGCACTACATTAATTTAGGCAAGTTGTTGGATAATAGACATCAACTGGCCGTGCTGGCCCTGAACCAAGCCCATTAATTCCCCAAACTTTCCCAACAATTGGGCTAGAGAAGACACTGATTCCCTAAAGTATCCACAAGATTAATAGAGGGCTGTTTCCTGCTTATATCCAGAGGTGTGGAGTATTCCGATCCATACGAAAAGTACGGGTCCAAACAGCGAAGGAATGGATCAGCTGATGTCAAATGGAGGCCCCCCGAATCCAGGGGGGTGACACATTTGGCCCCCTTGAAGTGGCAATCTCTACAGGCTGTGCAACCATGCCTGCCTCCAAGACCTGCGCACCTGAACGCAGGGAATAAAATTTATTGAGGCATTGTTGGCCAGCCTGTTACTGTCCTGGTGAAGCCACAGTTACCTGATGTTTGGTCCTCTTTGGGGATTTCTTCCCTACTAACTTCACAGCACAAAGTCCCTCTCCTTGTTGGCTAGCCCCAACTAACAGGGACCTGCTCCCACTCCGAGGAACTCTGAAGGGTGCTCCTGCGGCTCTTTTCTCCCCTGCAGGCTCTGGCTCTGCCCTCTCGCCGACACCGGATTCCAACCCGCTCAGCCGAGAGGTGAGTCTGAGTTTGCCGAGCTTCAGCTCTACCCCGGGAAACCCACTCCCCTCCGCCTTCATGAATATCCACACAACTGGTCAGTCTACAGGGGGAGGGCTCCTTCTACTCCTCTGTGCTGTCCATCGGTCCTCGTCAGGGGACGGGTGCCCACACCCATGCACAGCCCCACGAACGGTCCCACCAACGGGTAACATCCTTTGGTGTCACCCTTCAGCTGCTGCCCAAGGGCCCCCAGGCCTTGGAGATATACCTGATGAGAGGGGAGGGAACTCCTATGAGTGGCAGGCAGCTCCAATCCCAGTTAGCAGCAGCCCCTTCGTGCCTCCAGCTTCCACCCCCTCCACAGCCAGAACAAGGACCCCCAGGCCTTGGAGATATACCTGATAAGAGGGGAGGGAACTCCTATGAGTGGCAGGCAGCTCCAATTCCAGCTAGCAGCAGCCCCTTCACTCCTCCAGCTTCCACCCCCTCCACAGCCCTAAAGGCACAATAGAACAACCACACTTTGTATTATGAATATATAATTCAGTTTCAGAGTTCCTAACCACCATAGTTACATACACATGTACACAACCACACTCAGGGTGGAGCATGCAACACACTGGGTGTGTGCCCCAAGTGCAATGCAGTCCCCAAAACTGAAGTACCCAAATTGCCTAGGATAGATCGAGCATTAAACATTGCCTGTTTAGTGCCACACAAGTTACCTGAATTGCCATTACTAAGTTACTGGTTTTCCATTGCTGAGTTACCAATTTTCCATGTGCCATTTACCAAATTATCAGTTTCCTATTTTTGTCCATTTCCATTCATCCATTCATTATTCCATGACCAATTTGTGTGTCTACATGACGACAAAAATGATGAACTGCAGAAATTCAGAAAGACACTAAAATGGTAACAAAGTAAGTTCAAACAGCTCAGTAAAACATTCACAGTGTCCATTTTCTCCTGAGGGGGATCCATTATGGGTGTCCTGGAAACGAGGGACCCGTGTGTGTGTGTGTGTGTGTGCACGCGCACACACAGAGGGAAAGAGTTCGCCTTGACCCCCCTCCCCCCTTCTCAGAAAATGTTTAGCAGGGATGTTCCCTGCTTAACTGAGTGGCACACAGGATGGGGAGAAGAAGGGAGCAGTCAGGAGTTTGGGCCAGAAGAGCCAGTCAGTCATATTTGGGTACCAGTTGGTACCCGAATGCAACTGGGATAATTTGGGCACCCCAAATGGGATAAGGTGCCCACCTAACTAGGTGCCCGGCTGGGTATCTGTCTCAGTATGCAGGTACCATTTTGGCATCTGATAGTCTATGTAAATTGTAGATACTACCAAGATGCAGAAAAATTGCTTCCTTTTTCAGCTCTCGGTGCAACATGTATTATCACTCAAAATGTATAAGCTAGCAGGAGAGGAAATTGAAATAATTTGTATATGAATTCATGTTCAGCTTACTAGGGAAGATTTTTTCAATGAATCTGTTTGCATATTTTTAGAGAAGTTCAGTATATTAATAATCTTGATTATTTCCACTGAGAATAATTATATGAAACTCTTATCAGAGTAAATATTAAAAAGGGAGACTGCATAAACAGATTACATTACAAAATATCTTTAGGCAATTTAAGTAATTAACATACACACTGCTACTAGGAAAGTGCCTAATTTGAGAATTTTGCACCTGCTACTTTGAGTATGCCTTTGGCTCTAAACTTCCTAGAAAGCATCACTTTAACTAATCCAAGAAGGAGAAAGAATTAAATCTACAATGTTGGGTTCAAATTGTGTTCTCGGGTGGGGGGGAAATAAATAAATAATAATATATTAATAATGATAAATACTTAATATTAGTAGTAGTATTTATTTGATTATCTCAACTGTTCTGTTAGTCAACCAGATTGATTCCTTAAATTACACTCTCTAATACACTGTCACACTGACCTCCAGACCAATGTAAAGTACTTACAAACTACTTATGTCAGCTCCCTGAAAGACATAACGTCTACACTAGAGCTGAAACTAGTATCTGCAAAAATGGGTACATTCATCAAACTGATGGTACCGGAATGGTCTTGGGCAGGTTGGATGCTAAACAGTACCTGTTTAGTGCCTGATGAGTTAACCTGCATTGCTGGATTAATGTTACAAAGTTACCACTTTTCTATTTTTCACTGTTTTACTGATTTACCATTTTCTGGCCAAACTAAAAAAAACATCCAACTTGATTGGTATGTGCACAGTGCTGAAAATAATAAAATGTGGAAATTTGGAAAGATACTAAAATGGTAGCATGCCATTCAGAAATGCTCAGAGAAATCTACAGTTGGTTACTTGGAAATGGCACTACCCATGATTTTGGATAGTTGGTTACCCATATATGTATGCGGATATCAATTGGGTAATCAATAGGCTTCCAGAAATTGTGGATATTACTCATGTGTACAACATTCGCTATCCAAATCCTGGCAACTAGATAAGAGCTCTGTGTGTAAGTGAGTGTATAATCAGGGCTCCTCCTGATTATATTGATATGCCAGTGATAGCAGATATTTCTGTGGGATTTAGCCTTTTGGGGGGAAATGCAGAAAATGTCTGTGTTCTCAGAGAAACGCAGAAATAGTGGGTGATTTCAGACGTAAAGGGGCCCATTGGCCCCGTACCGAAATCACCCTAGTCATTCCCCACCGGGGTCACCCCGTCACGTCGCAACAGACGGGCCGGGGGGATCCCGGCGGGGAATCTGGGAGGGGGCGGGGCCACACAGCGCAACGTGCGGCCGCACGGCCCCGCCCCCTCCACGCTCCCGCCGCCCGCCCTCTGGGGAGATGGGCGGGCGGCGGGGCCAATGAGACCACTGCGTCGGGCCAGATTCGCCACAACCCGGGGTCCCGCCGGTGATCCCGGGCCATGGCGCCTGACCAGACATGACGTCGGGGTTCACCCCGGCATGGGATATCATTCGACACGCGGCGGCCTCCGGTCACCCCGCTTTGGCTGCTCACATGTCGAATGCAATCCCCAGCCGTGGTAACATCTGAGGGGAAACATCTGTTTCCCCCAACAGACATGACGCTATCACAGCCACCATGCAGAATTGAGTGTGGTTCACTGTGATATCGTCACATCTGAAATCACCCAGTGAGCACCAGGATGCTGAGGATATTGGCAGGCTGACAGCCAGACAGTAGGACCTAACAGGGTTTACCTTCTGGAAGCTGAGCAAGAATCTGGGAACTGGAGAAACTTCTCTGCAGCTACAGCCACACCCTGCAGCCCGCAGTTTCTTTGCTGCCCTATCCATTCTCTTCCCCAACCACTTGTAAGCTTCCTTTACCACAGATGACCCTTCCCTTTATCTATCCCCTCTATCCAGAAGGGGCCCCCCATCTCTTAACCCCTCAGAGCCACAAGCCCCCTTGCTTCCCTGCCCATCAGCAGAGCCACCCAGAATAACAGGTGAAGAATTTCTAATGTTTAGAACATAATACATACTGGGCGGGGGGCTTCAATTGTCTGATCACAACCACTCCATTTACCTGTTCCTAACTACAGTCCTGGTATGTTCTCATGTAAAATAACAACATGCTTTGGCTGTATTCAGTGGGTGTAAACAATCGTGCAGTCACCTCAACGGCTGCATGTCACGGCTGCATCACACAAGATCTCAGTCCCTGAGTGAGTTCTCAGACAACAAAATAAAATAATAATAATAAATCATTGTGCCTGCACAAAATGGTCACTGTCTTTAACCAAAATGGTGGCGATGCTATTGCCAAAGTTTTGGTTAATGGTAGTGGCCATTTGTGCATTCACAAAACAGTCCGGCAGCCATGCACAATGTTTTTAAAAAAATATTTATATTTTTTTGTTCAGAACTCAGCGAGATAGTTCCAGTTTTCGATTCATCCAAGACAAAAGCGAAAACTGGGATTTCAACAAGATTTCTTGCTTTTGCGAGATCTTGTTTCAGCCCGAGCTGGAAGAATAAATGCAGAGTATGAGTTGGAGTCTTTGAGCTGATAGATTTGCCTTGAGCTTGATGTCTGAATAGCAAACAAAAGTGGATATTAAATTCAAATATTAATTTTATCTTGTTTCTGTATTTTCCCTTCATATTTTAAAGGAATCTTCAGACAGTAAATTACTCTTCCTCCTTTCACAAAGCAAACAGTCAGTATTGTATATAAATAAGTCCAACATGTGATGCAATTTTGAGACAAATCTTTTCCTTCCCAGAAGCTACTTTAAAAATGAGTGCAAACTCTAAGAGCTGCATATAAGGGTTGTAAGGGTTGCACTCAGGAAGAGGAGGGTCCAGAGCATAGATTTATGTCATGGGTCTGTCCTATGCTAGTGTGCATTCTTTCATCTCTGTTTCCTTACCCACTCTTTCAGTGCTTGGGGTAGGAATTGGATCCAGAGGTTGGAACCAGGAACTGGAAAGGGGTCAAATAAAAACTAGACACAGGCCACTATACCACCAGATCTGAGATTCTCCACTCCTACCTTAAACAATGCAAATCTGGTGAGTCTTTCCCCTGGAGGGGAAACTTCTCACAAACTGATCATCTCTGTACCAATACCTGCCTATATCAAAGGTCTCTGCACAGTCCAACATTAAGATTTAAGCATTCTCATTTTGCACCGCTCCCAATTACTACAATATAATGAGGTTGTACTGTATTTAGTAACCTATAATGGCCTGAACCTACAAAAGTCTCTCCCAAAAATATATGCTTAATTCTAGGCACTCGGAGTAGCTTCATTAAAGCTGATGAGACTACACAAAATGTCAAACATTATTGTAAGCCTTAACAGAATTGGAGCCTAAATAGCAAATTTATGCCAATGAAATACTGTTTATGATGCTGAGGCCTTTCATTTAATCTTAAATCATTCCAGAGTAATTAGCATATTTAATTTATCATAATGCAATATGTGAATGGAGAAAGACTGATAATAATACCATGATTTATCATATTCTCATGTATCACCATTCAGGTTATTTTAAGAGTCTAATGAATGACTTTGTCAGATTAAATGTCTATTTGTCTATCTGTTTACCCATGGACAAATGAATAACTTCAGTGTACAATATGCTATCTAGATGTAACGTGCCATTAGGATTTTAAGTATGATTAAATTTGTTTTTGCTTATTGATTTTGTGGTTGCAATCTATCAGAGACATATGAGGATAGGTAAATTCTGATTTAATTATCACACTTGGCTAATTTATGTGGAAATGTGCTTTGTACTTTGTCTGTAGGAATGACTAGGAAAACAGTAACATGAAGTTAATATTATTTCAGGGTCATGACAAGGAATGAGTAGCACCTTTAACTCCAGTGGTTCCAAAATAAGGCCCTACAGGCCACAGGTGGCCTACGAAGCCATGAAATGTGGTCTCTGCATCTGGTCCACCCAACCAGTTGCAGATACTTTAAAACAGGCTTTGGTTCCTGTTGGCATTACAGTTGTGGAGGCAACCCTAAATGGGACCCTATAAGTTGGGCCACAATAGCCAAAGGAGGGTAGCATGTAACAAGATGGAAAACAGCTGAATGCTGGGTAATTTTAAGGCCTAATGGAAGCTAGCCTTTTGCTTTATACAGCAATAGTGTCTCTCTGAGAATGCTGTTTTCATCCCTTTTTCATAGTAAGGTTTGAGGAACTGAGAAGCCTTTCGCCTATGTTTTCCATAAAAAATAGGCTAAGTAACCTTGCAGCTGGGAAGTCAAATTAACCTTGTTAGGCACCATATATTATAAACAGTTTGGCTTATATAGTTTGAAAACAACTTGCGTTATTTATCTACACAACTTGGGCAGCTTTTAGTAGTTTTTACATGTAACTCATTGCCTTTTGATTGACAAGCTTGGACTTTTTGTCTGTACTGGAACCTATAAAAACTTTTGTGTTCTTGGAAGGACCAGAGAACTCTCAAATCCCTGTGAGAATTCTGAGTCCCTCTCCCTTTCAATGTTGAAAGGTAAATAACGAATGCCTGGCAGTTTCAAACCAACAGCGTGGTTATGTATTTTTCCACCACAGTACTTGGTGCATTGGCCGGGAAGGCTAAGTACCTGGCTGGTTCCAGAGGGCTGCGAGCGGTCTTCTCTATTTCCACCACTCCTGGTGCTAGAACATGGTTAGAAAATAACAAGGTAAGAGACCTATTTTAAAAATCTCTATCAGTGAGTGCTGGTGAAAGAGGCTGCCGTAGGCTCTGGGAANCGAGATCTTGTTTCAGCCCGAGCTGGAAGAATAAATGCAGAGTATGAGTTGGAGTCTTTGAGCTGATAGATTTGCCTTGAGCTTGATGTCTGAATAGCAAACAAAAGTGGATATTAAATTCAAATATTAATTTTATCTTGTTTCTGTATTTTCCCTTCATATTTTAAAGGAATCTTCAGACAGTAAATTACTCTTCCTCCTTTCACAAAGCAAGCAGTCAGTATTGTATATAAATAAGTCCAACATGTGATGCAATTTTGAGACAAATCTTTTCCTTCCCAGAAGCTACTTTAAAAATGAGTGCAAACTCTAAGAGCTGCATATAAGGGTTGTAAGGGTTGCACTCAGGAAGAGGAGGGTCCAGAGCATAGATTTATGTCATGGGTCTGTCCTATGCTAGTGTGCATTCTTTCATCTCTGTTTCCTTACCCACTCTTTCAGTGCTTGGGGTAGGAATTGGATCCAGAGGTTGGAACCAGGAACTGGAAAGGGGTCAAATAAAAACTAGACACAGGCCACTATACCACCAGATCTGAGATTCTCCACTCCTACCTTAAACAATGCAAATCTGGTGAGTCTTTCCCCTGGAGGGGAAACTTCTCACAAACTGATCATCTCTGTACCAATACCTGCCTATATCAAAGGTCTCTGCACAGTCCAACATTAAGATTTAAGCATTCTCATTTTGCACCGCTCCCAATTACTACAATATAATGAGGTTGTACTGTATTTAGTAACCTATAATGGCCTGAACCTACAAAAGTCTCTCCCAAAAATATATGCTTAATTCTAGGCACTCGGAGTAGCTTCATTAAAGCTGATGAGACTACACAAAATGTCAAACATTATTGTAAGCCTTAACAGAATTGGAGCCTAAATAGCAAATTTATGCCCATGAAATACTGTTTATGATGCTGAGGCCTTTCATTTAATCTTAAATCATTCCAGAGTAATTAGCATATTTAATTTATCATAATGCAATATGTGAATGGAGAAAGACTGATAATAATACCATGCTTTATCATATTCTCATGTATCACCATTCAGGTTATTTTAGGAGTCTAATGAATGACTTTGTCAGATTAAATGTCTATTTGTCTATCTGTTTACCCATGGACAAATGAATAACTTCAGTGTACAATATGCTATCTAGATGTAACGTGCCATTAGGATTTTAAGTATGATTAAATTTGTTTTTGCTTATTGATTTTGTGGTTGCAATCTATCAGAGACATATGAGGATAGGTAAATTCTGATTTAATTATCACACTTGGCTAATTTATGTGGAAATGTGCTTTGTACTTTGTCTGTAGGAATGACTAGGAAAACAGTAACATGAAGTTAATATTATTTCAGGGTCATGACAAGGAATGAGTAGCACCTTTAACTCCAGTGGTTCCAAAATAAGGCCCTACAGGCCACAGGTGGCCTACGAAGCCATGAAATGTGGTCTCTGCATCTGGTCCACCCAACCAGTTGCAGATACTTTAAAACAGGCTTTGGTTCCTGTTGGCATTACAGTTGTGGAGGCAACCCTAAATGGGACCCTATAAGTTGGGCCACAATAGCCAAAGGAGGGTAGCATGTAACAAGATGGAAAACAGCTGAATGCTGGGTAATTTTAAGGCCTAATGGAAGCTAGCCTTTTGCTTTATACAGCAATAGTGTCTCTCTGAGAATGCTGTTTTCATCCCTTTTTCATAGTAAGGTTTGAGGAACTGAGAAGCCTTTCGCCTATGTTTTCCATAAAAAATAGGCTAAGTAACCTTGCAGCTGGGAAGTCAAATTAACCTTGTTAGGCACCATATATTATAAACAGTTTGGCTTATATAGTTTGAAAACAACTTGCGTTATTTATCTACACAACTTGGGCAGCTTTTAGTAGTTTTTACATGTAACTCATTGCCTTTTGATTGACAAGCTTGGACTTTTTGTCTGTACTGGAACCTATAAAAACTTTTGTGTTCTAGGAAGGACCAGAGAACTCTCAAATCCCTGTGAGAATTCTGAGTCCCTCTCCCTTTCAATGTTGAAAGGTAAATAACGAATGCCTGGCAGTTTCAAACCAACAGCGTGGTTATGTATTTTTCCACCACAGTACTTGGTGCATTGGCCGGGAAGGCTAAGTACCTGGCTGGTTCCAGAGGGCTGCGAGCGGTCTTCTCTATTTCCACCACTCCTGGTGCTAGAACATGGTTAGAAAATAACAAGGTAAGAGACCTATTTTAAAAATCTCTATCAGTGAGTGCTGGTGAAAGAGGCTGCCGTAGGCTCTGGGAAACAAACCAGTGGGCAACACCTTCAAAACCTGTGTGGTCATATCTGTCAGACATTCTTAGTAGTGTAAATAGCAAAGCAGTAAAAATAGTGTAGTTATGTAAATAGTAGTGCAGAAGCAAAGGAAAAAGAATATACATGTAGAACAAGGAAAATGGATCCAAGGGAAATCCTAAGTAGTAGGACTTTGATTTTATCTAGAGATGCTGGGTTCAGTGAGTATGCCCTTTCTATTCCTCCTACCATTGCTTAAG
>QEPC01001028.1:50254-83566 GCA_003113815.1 Sphenodon punctatus | reverse complement strand
GAGACAGAGGGGGGAGTGGAAGGGTGGGCACAGAGACAGAGGGAGGAGGGAGTGGAAGGGTGGACACAGAGACAGAGGGGGAGGGAGTGGAAGAGTGGGCACAGAGACAGGGGGTGGGGAGTGGAAGGATGAGTAAAAGTCTGTGTGTGTGGCTGGCGTGATGGGGATGGGGCAGAAGGAGGGTAAGGTTGAGTAGAACGATAAACCCTCAGTGTTAGGAGGAATCTCGGAGCGGAGACAGAGGCAGAGGCAGCAGGCGGGTGAGCGGGCGGGGAGCAGGTGTTCCTCTACTTGGTCCCAGTGGGGCTGCAGGGTGGGGCTGGATGGGGAGGGGAGCCCAACAGTCCATCCCTGCAGGGAGGAGGAGCCAGAGCAACTGTGCCCCGAACCTTGGCAATGACTCCACCCAAGAGACCCGGTTCAGTCCCCCAACCTTCCCCCGGGGCAGAGGCAACAAATAACCCCAGGGCAGAGGCAGTGAGGGACCCGGTCTGGTCCCCCCATCCCTCCAGGGTAGAGGCAGTGAGCAGCCCCGGCTGGTCTCCCCCTTTCCCGACTCCCCTTCTCCCGACTCCATCTTCAACCCTTGGCAGCAGCGTAGAGCCCCTCCCTCTGAGGCCACTGAGGGGCCATGTGTCTGGGCACCGGTGGCACATGCCTCAGGCCAGCCCTGCCTGCATCCTTAAGGAACATTCAGGCTTTCCACTAATGTTTATTAGTCATGTTAAGGACAGACTGTCCATGGACTGAAATGATGATATGGACTTTCCAACTGTTTTTCTGAATAAACTTTTGGAGCACAAACCACAAGAAGAGCCAAAAGCAAGGAATTACTTAAAAAACCCACAGTTAAAAACTGCTCCTTGGGACAGCCTCTCCTGCATTGTAGACAAACAAATGACCACCATGAGGAGGGCGTCCTTGGTGGCCACAATGGGTTGGGGGACAAGGGAGAGGTATTATGTGGGAAGTCACTGGAGGGTGGGAGTGGGTTGGGTTGGGGGGGTGTATTTTAAATGTTTTTATATTGTATTATATATTTTTTATAAGCTGCCCTGAGCCTTCGGGAAAGGGGGGGGATGTAAATATACTGTCCCTAACCTGACTCCGTTCTCAGCTCCACTGGCTGCTAGGCACCCTCGGGACTCGTCTTCCTCCTTCATTCTGCCCAAGTCTCCCATGTGTCCTTCATGTTTATGGAGTCACATTTCCCAGGGACATTTCCCTGTGCTCTCTACTTTCTCTGCTATTTCTGGGCATTGAGTCCTGCTCTGGGTCCCTCATAGTCCTCACTAGGGCTGAAGCAGCAATTCCTTTTTCCACGCTGATATTCATTCCTCTATTTCAGAATTGCCTGCAACTTCCCGCAGCTTTTCCGCCAGCATTCTGCTAATTCCATACCCTTTGCTTTGCGACATTGGAATTATCAGAAAGTGTCGGAATAATCTCAGAAAGTGTCGGAATAATCTCGGGAAGTGTCAGAAGAAACATTGTTCTGCTACTTTTGTACTGTGACCACATGTCTTAAGTTTCAATGGAAGTAGCAGAACGAAGGTAGCAGAATTAACGTCTCTATCGCACTGTACCGCTCATTGCCGAAGAGCTCTTTCCATAAGAAACAGCTACCCTGGAAGTTTGCTGTTTCAGCCCTAGCCCTCACCCACTTCCCACTATCTGCTTCCCAGGTTTCCCTCAAACCAGTTCCTCCCCTTTATAGGTAGCAGACTTAGCAACAGTTTTGACTGCATTTTCCTTTCCTAGGCCTGTCAATTTGGCAAAGGCTCACTGCATTTCATTGCCAAAATAACCCATTTGCACAGACTTGTGCTCTGCTCACTGAATTTTCCACATTGGCAATGATGGAGAAAATTAATTAAATAAATAAATAAAAGCAAATACTAAAACCACAATACAAATACAGATACAAATACTTGACCCCCATGTCTTTCCTGACTGAGAAGAAGAGAGAACCTGCAGACAGTCCTACTTGAATATATGGTCTGTGGTGTGCAATCAGAAGGAAAAGTGGAGCCTCAATAGACAGAAGGATCAATGCACTCTGGACTTGACATTAGCAAAGGCTATGAAAGCCCACAGGGTCATGCCTTTTGGAGAAGGGCTGTGCATGATACCACAGCTACAACTCCTTCAGTAATCTGTTAATAGGCTGATCCCCACACTGCCTTCCACAAGCTCAAAAGTTCCAAATGAATATGAAATGAACTAACCATTTGAGGCATCTGACCTCTGTAGCAATGGAATGGGATCACTTCCTGGAAACAAGGGCAAATTAAAATAAATGTTTACACAAGAGCTCTCTACATTCCAAATCAGTAATTTGGGCTGCTGTTGTACGAACCAGAGTGCTTGCATTCAGGGCTTCAGATGGAATAACAAGTTCAGTTTGTAATTAAGTCCATTTATAAACAACTGGCTCTCCACATGTCAGGAAGCAAAAGAGTAATGCTTCAGAAAAAGTGCAAGCAGTTCCTTGGCCTGTCTTGTACACAGGCATGCTCACTAGGAATGGAACAGGATGAAGTGCTAGCAGATGTTTTCTAATCTATATGCAGGGGAAGATGGGTCATTGCATAATAAAGCCAGTGACATGGGTCTCTGACAATATGGGCTTTGCTCCTGTCTCTCTGTGCCATGGAATAAGTCACTAAATTTCAGAGATCTTTTTCAAAAGAAAAAATTTTTTTGGCATCAGGAATACTGATAGTTTGGGCCATCAGGAACTCTGATATTTTATTTATTTATTTATTTATTTAAAATTTATATCCCGCCCCTCCTGCCCTCAGGGCAGCCGGGCCGGTGAACAACATTCAATAAAAATATAAACAATTTAAAAACAATTTAAAATTACAATATGTGGGGGGAAACCCCACTGCCCACCCCATCCGTACCCCTCGCCAAAAGACTGACAGAACAGCCAGGTCTTACATACATGCCGAAACAGCAAGAGTGTGGGAGCCAACCGAGCCTCCTCCAGGAGCGAATTCCACAGCACAGGGGCAGCTACCGAAAAAGATCTACATCGGTGACCACCCACCTCACCCGGGGAACCTCCAAAAAGGCTCCCACGGACGATGTCAAGGGTCGCACAGGCACATGGGGAGTGAGGCGGTCCTGCAGATAAGCAGGGCCCAGGCTGTGAAGGGCTTTAAAGGTTAAAACCAGCACCTTGAACCTGGCCCGGTACTTTATAGGCAGCCAGTGCAGAGCCCAGAGCACTGGTGTCATGTGCTCCCTGTGACCCGCCCCTGTAAGGAGATGGGCTGCTGCATTCTGCACCAGCTGCAACCTCCGGACTAGCTTCTCAGGAAGCCCCACGTAGAGTGCGTTCCAGTAATCCAGCCTTGAGGTGATGAAGGCATGGATGACAGTGGCGAGGTCGGAGTCTGAGAGATACGGCCAAAGTCGCTGGACAAGATGTAACTGCTGAAATGCACTCCCCGCCATGGCTGCAACCTGAGATTCCAGGCTGAGCTGCGAAACAAGGTGCACACCCAGACTCCATACTTGAGAGACCATGGCAGGGCGAACCCCCCCCAACAAGAGGAGATTCAACCACCCCCAGGTCCCCCAAGTCCTCGCCCACCAACATCACCTCCATCTTGTCAGGATTCAATTGCAGATGGCTCGACCTCATCCAAGCCCCCACAGTTGACAGGCACTGGGAAAATAAGGAGACTGCACAACTCAAATTTTAGTTCATAATTATCACTTTAGAAGGACCTGGCAATGATCATTTCTGTGATGTCTGTGGGTCCAGCTAAGGACTCAAGAAGTAGATACAGCTCTGAAGTAAGTAATACGTTATTAGGCAGACATGTTGCTTGCTTGCTGGCTGGGCTGGAACTAACTTAGAAGATAGCAACAGAGTGGAGCCCTCTAGAGGGCTCTACATGGAACAACATACATAGCACACACACCCCAAACAGCCATTTAATAATATAAGAATAGTAACAGCTAGGGCTGTAGTGGAATGTCGCAGCGGTAGCTATTTCCGCCGGAAACAGGGTTTCCGCAATTAGTGGTACAGCGTGGCAGAGGCTTTCATTCTGCTAGTTTCATTCCACTACTTCTGCAGTTCCGCTAATATCATTCTGCTACTTCCACAGGCTTCGCAAAATAGCGGAAACATGACATTTTCGCTACTTCTGCCATTCCGCCAGCACCACAAAATAACGGAACAGCGGTTTCCCGACAGTTTCTGCAATTTTTTTGCAATTCTGCAATTTTCAGAATGCCGGCGGAATTAGCGGAAGGTCCGCAGAAAAGTTGCGGTGTGGTGCGGGCAATTCCGAAATGGCGGAACGGAATCGCAGCGCGGTAACAGCTGCTGCCGCATCAGCCCTAGTAACAGTAATTGTAATGAGGATCAGTGCCCATCTCACTATACTTATCCACTGGCTGTCAGTTACAAGTTTAGCTTGTCAGGGGGTCTCCTCACATGGACAGAATAGCATCTTTCAGATTCTGGAATGGTTACTTTTACAGATGTTTCAGATGATGGAATCAGGGATATATCAGATGATTGCTCAATTTCTTTCCCCCCCCTCCCCCCATGTCAGGCACTGGTGGGCTTGCTGTTCTCAGCAGTTTAGGTTCATTGGTTGAATCTGCCAATTTGGGTATTGGTAGAGTTGTGAAGAGGGTAATTCCCGTATCTGTTCAATGTGTTGGTGCCAGGTTACACCAGACGCCACACTGACTTCATAAGAATATGGTCCTTTCATTGTTTTAATTGTGCCTGGCGTCCACTTTTGGTTTCCTCTGTATGCTCAAACAAGGACTGGTTGGCCTACCTGTAGTTTTCTGAGTACAGATCGATCACAGTTCTTTACCTGATCCGTCTGCTTATTAATCACATTCCTCCGCAGGTCAGGTTTCAGCAAATCGAGTCAAGATCTAAGATTGTGTCCCAGAAACAAAGTGGCAGGTGTTTGATAAGTTGTCACATGTACAGCATTCCTGTATGCTAAAAGAAAGTTTGCAAGTTTCACTGATAAAGATTCTGGCTGCCCATCTACAGCTCTTAGGGCATGCTTCATAGTTTGGATAAAGCGTTTTGCCAGTCCATTTGTAGCAGGATGGTATGGTGCAGACGTCACATGCTTGATACCATTCTATTTCATGAAGGTTTGGAAGTCTGCTGATACAAACTGAGGACCATTGTCTGTTACAGCTTGTACAGACAACCCTGATCGAGCAAAAAGGCTTCAGAGAACTTGTATAGTGCTTGCTGAAATTGTGGATGACATGCAGAACACCTCTGGCCACTTGGAATATCCATCCACCACCGCTAGAAAATGGTACCTAAAAATGGGTCTGCAAAATCCAGGTGAATACGTTCCCAGGCAGCCGTTGGCCAATTCCATGGATGAAGTGGTGCCAGTCCAGGCATGCTTTGCATTTGTTGACAGCCAGAGCAATCCTTAGCTAATTTTTCAATCTGTCCTTCAATACCAGGCCACTACACAAATCCCCTGGCTAGTGTCTTCATTTTGACTATGCCCAGATGTCCCACGTGCAGTTCTTCCAAAATTTTAGCATGAATTTTTTGGGGGGGATTATTACATGACTTTCCCACATCAGACAGCCTTGGACAATGGAGATTTCATTTCTGCGGTGAAAAAATGGTCTTAAACTCTCCCCTGGTTCACCTTTCCAGCCCCTTAGGGTAGCTTCATATACTTCCGCTAGCATGATATCTTTGCCTGTCTCTCACTGGAGTATTGCTGACATGATAGGCAAGGTACTAATTTGTGTCATGTTGAACAACTCCCCAGCCGTGAGCAGATATTGTTCCTTTGTGGCATCTCATAATGGCAGACGTGAGAGGCCATCTGCATTACCATGCTGTGCAGTGCCCTTAAATTTAACATAATAGTTATGAGCTCCTAAAAACAAGGCCCATCCTTTTATTCGGGCAGCAGCCATCTCTGGAATACCCTTTGAGGGATTAAAAATAGACAGTAAGGGTTTGTGATCTGTCACCAATGTGAATTTCCTACCATACAGATAATGCTGGTACTTCTTGACTCCCCAAACTAGACTCAAAGCTTCCCGATCTATCTGGACATAGTTACGTTCTGCAGCGCTTAAAGATCGTGAAGCAAAAGCGATGGGACGTTCTTGTCCATCAGGCATTACATGAGAAATTACTGCTCCAAGCCCATAAGCTGAAGCATCGCATGCCAGCAAGATTTCCAGCTCTGGGTTGTAAAGTGTTAAAACTTGCTCTGAAGTGACCAGCTTCTTTGCTTCCTGGAAGGCCCTTTCATTGTTCAGTCCAGTCCCAGTGCTTCCCTTTCCATAGCATCTGGTTCAACAGGTGTAGTACAGTTGCGATGTTGGGCAAAAAAGTATGGAAGTAATTAACAAACCCAATAAAGGAACGAACCTGTGATATGTTCTCCGGGTGAGGTGCTCTTAGAACAGCATATGTTTTTTCTGGTGACATGTGTAGCCCTTCACTATCTATGATGTGTCTACAGTATGTGACTGCTTCTTTAAAGAATTCACATTTATCATGGTTAACCTGTAATCCATACTCTTCCAATCTCTTGAGAACTTGTGCCAGATTTTTCAGATGATCCTCATCATTGGATCCTGTAACAATAATGTCATCCAAATAACATCTGCAGCTTGGTATGCCTTGGAGTACTTGATCCGTGGCTCTCTGCCAACGTGCAGGTGCAATGCCACTCCAAATACCAATCGGTTGTACTGGAACAATCCTTTTCCAGTGCTAATTGTAAGAAACTTTCTTGACTCGGCCTCAACTTCCATTTGGAGATAAGCTTGTGCCAAATAATTTGCTGAACTTTTCCCCTCTGGCCAAAGATAAGAAAATGTCCTCAATACGAGGTAAGGAGTAGTGCTCTGTTCTCAGCACTGGGTTAATAGTCACCTTGAAATCACCGCAAATCCGTATCATTCCATTTTTCTTCATAACAGGAACAATAGGTGTTGCCCATTCACTCCAGTCCACTTTAGTATGGCCACCCACTCTAGAACTCAGAAACTTAGAACACAAAAACAGAGTGGAGCCCTCTAGAGGACTCTACATGGAACAATATAGATAACAATTTCCATTCTAAAAGATGATTGTGCCCTTTGGGGGGGAACATCCAGCATCTCCATTATTTACAGCAGGAAAATCAATAGACGAAAGATTTCTTTTCCCTCATCATGAAATTCCATTCAAGTTTTGCTAAGACAGAAAGTGTTAAATAAATAAATAAATAAATAAATCCCTCCATATGCTTGTGCTCCTCTGGGACATTCTAACAGCTGGGCCCAAGACCCTGACCCTCCCTCTCTCACACACTCTCACAATACTGGGAATGTGTGGAAGCTTTTGGACTAGGGCAGGGGTAAAAGAGTCAGGATAGGCTTTCCATAACCAGATATAGGGTATTTTTAGACGTGACGCAACCACGGGTGGCCACACTGTGTCACGTGTGTGTCACGTTTGATCCTGCATGCCAGATGTTTACTGTGGGTGGGAGCAAACATACCCCTGGCCATGGCAGGATTAACTCCGGGTTGTGAGCTCAGCTCCCAGCCACCTCACAACCTGGAGTTAGCCCTGCCACGGTCCGGGAAAGCCATCCCTGGACCATGGTAGAGTAGGCAGTCATGTATGATGGCACTCTCTACCTAACTCCAGCTGGTGGCCAAAGCTTTTACAGTCAGGCATGGCAGCCTCATAGGCTGCCGCACCCACCCATCAGGGAGGAGGTTCATCCATCTATTCAGGTAGCTGAATCTATTCAGGTTCTCCCACTCCCCTATGTTGCCTGAAGGATCTGCCCACCTTATCCTTCGTTGCATCAGTCACTTTCCCAGGTTGTGTTTTGAGGAGAAAATGTGTCCCACTCAGCAGAATATGGACCCTTGGTGATGAGGGGTGGTGACTAAACTCAGACATCTGAGTTTCTCACCTGAATGTTTAACATCTATGCCCTTTAAAGAGGCAAGAAGACTAGTCAGGTGTAGGACGGATGACATTGAATCCCATATTGCTCAGTCTCAGGCCGCTAATTCGTGGGTATCCCCCTGGTTCAAATATTGGATCCCTGCCCTGGGAGGATCTAACTACCTAGGCTGGTTAACAAGCGTGGTTGTTAGGAAAGCCTTCACTGTCTTGATAGTCCAATCAATGTGGACAGAAGTTGTGCTTGGACGGTATAGGGGTATGGAATATGCAGAGCCGCTATGCATCTGTAGGGAGGGTGAGGTTGAAGATCTGAACCATTACATGTTTAGTTGCCCTATTTATTCCAGGCCTTGTGAACGATTGTTTAAGATTGTAAGGCTGGACCTAAGTAGATCTAGGCTCCAGCAATTGTTATTTCTGCTTTTAGGTAAAAGGGAAAATGTGACGGTTGCAGATGCATTCTTTGCGGTGGCTGCAGCAAGACTTGCTGAAACACAAGGGAAATGCTAATTTAATGCCTTTGTCGTGTATTTTTGTTTTATCTATTTGTGTGATTTAGGATAAGTCATTGTGTGTTTTGATGTATTTTTGATGTGCATATATGTATTGTCAAGACTTCGAAGCCAGAACAATAAACTTATTTATTATTTATTCAGGTTCTATTCAGGTTCAGGTTCTATACAGGTGCTATTCAGGTTCTATCTATTCAGGTTCTATTCTTGAGCCAGGCAGTCCACTTATCCATTCAGGGGATCAAGGGATTGTTTGGAGAACTCTTCTTCCCATGTGTTTACAATGTGCACTGCCAGAAAATGGGTGGACCAGAGCTTTACCCTTAAGTGCATCAGCCACCCAGAGCAGGAAGGTAATCTGTGGGTGTTAACAGACATGACATCAGTCTGCTTAGGCCTGCTGTGGATCACTTTGGCCCATGGGCTACCATCACATTTGTTGGAGCCCTTTCAGATGTTTGCCCCAGGGTTCTCCAGGGTGTGTTAGTGACTATCCCGGTCTGTGATCCCAGAGACTTCCAGGATCACAGCCCGGGCTACAGTTTTTTTTATCAAGCCAGAGCAGGCTATAGCAAGGGTCTGGATTGGGTCTGCCATGACTGCCCACTATGCTGGGGGGCAGGGTGTGGGACAAAGCGCTGGGACAAGACCCGCCCACACATTCGTGTGACTCCCCACCTTCTGGCCAGGTCATGTGAATGTTTGTTCTGCAGCTGGACCCAATCCTGACTGGGTTGCCAGAAGCTTCCTAGTCCAGATTGAGTTGTGATGCTGGTGGTCCACCATCACTTGTGTTAACACCCTGCTAACCCAGCAAAAGGGTTTGCACAGGTTTCTCCCTTCCTGGAACAAGAGGGAACTGGGTGCTAAACTATGAACCTCAGGTAACTTGTAATTGTTACTACAATTTACCCCAAGGCAGTTCCCCCTATTTAAATCAAGGGGGTCTTCCACCCTCATTCTGATACAGAGCTACACCACAGTGGAATGTTGAAAGGGTTAGGACTGATTGTTTTAGGCAGAGGGCCAATAAGAAAGGGCAGAATAGGGATAAAACAATGAATGGTGTAGATTAGGTAATTGGGGCAGGAACCAGGAGAGGTGGCGCCTGTTCATTTTTTCAGGATGTGGCTCCAGTTTTTGTATTATGAGAAATTGTGAAGGCAGAGTGTTAAATGGGTGAAAACAGACATGATGCTAACCATCCTTCAACCACCCTTGGTGGTTATTTATGCATGTTGCAGGGCTGTATTGGTGTCCTATGCAGCCCTGCAACATGCATAAATAACCACCAAGGGTGGTTAAAGGGTGGTTAGCGTCATGTCTGTTTTCACCCAATGTTACAAAATAAATGTTTTCCCCTCTTCCCCCATAAAGTGCAGTGGCCCTGTGGAACTCATTGCCACCAGAAATAGCTGAGGCCCAGAACTTAGCAAGATTTAGCAAAGGAGTAAAATAGAAGATTTGAAAAGAACATGAAGGGGATAAGCTGCAAAGATCAAGCATGAAGTACCAAATGTTCAAGTGCTCAGCACCTACAATCAGAGTCAAAGTGTTTAAAGGGCTCAGCTCCCATTTTGGCACCAAAATTAGTATCAGGATTTCCAAAGCACTGGCCAAGCATCCCAACAGACTTAAACAAGTCCTGAGTAAGTGTGGGGGCAGTCCCTCCAGCCGTTCTGAAAACTCCCAGCCTTTGGGGGACCAAGGGGCAGGACTTTTGCAGTGGCCTTGAGTACCTCTCTTTTTTAGAAATTAAACGTGGTGGTACAGGATACAAAGAGCAATGGCAATGCTGCAAATTAAGGTTGATTTGCGCTCTCCATTTCCTGTTAATTCTTGACTTTCTACTTCAAGTTCAATTACCTTTGAATGTCTGGGCAAGAAACAGGATGCTATTTCAAGACAAACCTAAGGCCACATAAGAAGCTTTATCAAAGTAAAGAAAAAAAGGTTTTTAATTTTTTTTGATTTTTTAAAAATAAAATAAATAATAATAATAACTAACGCTTCAGTGGTTTAGTGTAGGAGGCCAACATTTGGCAGGCCATAGTTAGTCCTATGGCCAGAGAGGTGCTCTGAGTGACTGGCCATAGGAAAACTGCCATTTGCAGCTACTCAGCAGACACTTGCTTTTCATTATCTAAATAGCAGCAGAATGCACAGAATGACAACTCCAGAAAAGATACAGAAATCCATCGCCGGGGTGGCCAAGTTCCCAAGGCAAGAGCCATGTTCCAAAATCTTCATATGGCTGACAGCCAAAAATCACACACACACGTGCATGCACACACAAACCTCTTCTGTTTTGTGATTGGCTGGCAGAGCCAATTCTCTGAGGTCCTGACTGCTGAGATTCTAAGGAGCAACTGTGATTCAGCTGTGAAAACTCAGGTGCAATGAGATAAGGCAAAGGACCATTATGACAGCATGTGGCCATGGATGAGCCTTGGCCAAGAGCCACACTTGAATTGTCCAAAAGCCACACACAGCTCCCAAGCAAAGGTTTGCCCATCCCTGTTATATGGTCATGCTTTAAAGACTGCATCCTAAGAGCCCCCAGGCCTGTGGGCCACCATCCATCAAATGTGATGGTGACCCTCTTTTTAGGAAAGGTTAGTGAGTGTGTAGTTGCCCAGCAGTTTTGGGCACACCTTGACTCTATCAGATTCCTGGACCCCTGTCGGTCTCGCTTTCTTCCACCGGTGCAGGGATGCCCCGGAGCCCAGCAGGGCGCAGCGTCGGACAGATGCCCGCCTCACCCATCACATGAGTACTGCCCTCCTGCGGTTTGCTGATCTCCGCTGCCGTGCCCCCAGGAGGTCAGACCGCCGACACTGCAGGCGGAGCAGGGTAATCTGCCGGAGCAGCATGTGCAGCAGCAGGAGGCCCGTGCCCAGGAGGTGCAGCAGCATGGCCCTGGGCAGTGGGTCCCCGTCCCCCGGCAGCATGGTTCTGCTGCTTCCCACTCCCTGTCACACACCGCTGGCATGTGCCGTGAGCACGGTGTACTCCGCTGTCCAGCCTGTGCCCATGGCCCACTCTCCCTTGGTGTCGCAGGAGCTCCTCCATGTTCACCCAGTCTGGGATCACCATTCTCTGTATGCTACATGGTCCCGTGCTATAGCCCCTCCGCCCCACGCCTGATTGGTTGCAGCGTGTCCCTTATGTACTGTGTAGGCTGGTGGGGGCCGGGCAGCTGTTGGTGCTGTACAGGGAGTGTGCTGGGGTGGCAAGCAGGTGCCGGGTCTGGCTGAGCATCCCCGCGAGCAGGCCGGCCGCATTCCCACCGGGGGGGATGGGACCATGTGCACCCCTGGGTACCCCTGCCTCCGCAACCACACTGGTGTCCCCCCAGCCTGGGTCCACTTTTGCAAGCTGAAGCAGTGCCCACTGTGGATGCCATGCCTAGCTTGGCTCCATTCCCTGGTGCAGTGCCTGGCCATGGCCCCCTTTCTTATCTCGGCAGCGGTGCAGCATCCCTGATGTCTTGTACGTGGGTTGCGGTGCCCTGTGCACAGCGGGCCTGCCTATCTCTGGCATGCAATGCCATCTGTGGGCGAGGGTCTCCGCTTGGTGTGTGCTTGTCCCAGTTGTGGCATCCCTCCGTATCCTGCCTGTTGCTTCCCCGGAGTGAGCCCCACTGCTGCCGTGGCCGGCCATTCTGTAGGGCCCTCATCTGGGGATGTTGGGGAGGGGTGGTCTCCCTGTGCGAACATGCTGTTGGGAGCCCTCTGGCTGAGCCTCAATGTGCAGATGTTGGTGGGCAACCCTCAGTCAGCGGGGGATGGCTTCCGGCTCCTGTCACCGTATATGTGGATGATGGGTCACCAGGTCAGGGCCCTGGTGTTCCAGGCCTGTTCCCTCGAGCTAGCCTTCACCCCCATGTGCCAGTCTCTTTGGGGGCACACCCCCCACTGTTGTGGTGCCATGGACCGGAGGTCACGACGGCTCACCTGCTGACAGAGCTACCTGGGTACGGCCTCGCCTTGCTGTCTGGGCCCCCCCCTGTTGCTGCCCAGTACACCAGAAGCCTCCTGCATATGCACGGCATCCCGCGGACATGGGAGCCCTCTTTTGAGACCTGAGCTTGCTGTCCCCCGAGGTTGGTGACCAGCTCCAGACCAGGGACCCCACCACTGCAGAGATCTCTGCCCTTTGATTGGTGAGGGACCTTCCAGTTGTACGGGCTGTGAGAGGTGCAGATCCTCTCCTTCCGTGCTACCTGGTGGATTCTCATATGTGCACTCAAGGCTTCCGAAGGGGCCTGTTTTCCTGGGAGGATCTGGCGCCAGGGTCGCTGCCCCAGGAGTGCTCACTGGACTGTCCATGAGCAGCCCCTCACCACCACCTGCTCGCTGCCACCCTGGTGCCTGGGACGGTGCATAGCCCCCCCCATGCCTTAGAGCGGGCTGTGCGCTGCCTTCTGCTTTGCTGCTGGCTGCTGCCTGGAGTCCCTAGACCCCATTGCCCCCTCTGTATGACTGCTGCCCCTTCCCGCTGGCGTTGCCCAGGTGCCCTCATCTGCCCTGCGCGGGTGCTCCTGTGCCCTCCTGTTGTGTCTCTCGTGCCCGGCCACGGGTGTCCCAGTGCCCCCCTGCTCTGCCTCTCTGTGCTTGGGGGCCCACTTTCCCTGGCACCAATAAAGGAATGCTGTTCTGTGATGTCCTGTCCTGCCTTGATTCTGTTGCTGCTGTGGTGACTGGGTGTCCCTTCCCCTTTGGTGGCTCTCCTGCCCCCAACTGTGTGGTTGTATACTGGGGGGCTCCGGGCCTGTGGGATGGGCACTGGCTGTGAGGTGTGTGTTCCCCTGGCTGCCTCCCTTCTGGGTGCTGCTGTCTGGGGGTGCTCCTGGGGTGGTATAGGCGGTGGTCGGTTGTCCAGGTACCCCCTAGCCTCGCCTGTGCATTGGTGTGGCCATGCCCCTCCCCTCTGCTCCCCTCTGCTATCGCCCCCTGTTGGTGCGGGCCGTCTGCGGTGGTGGCGGTGGATGTGTGGTGGCAGCATGGGTGCTGGGCAGCTGAGCATAAGTAGGGGTTGCTGTGGACCCAGCCTGTGGCTCGACTGATCCCCCTTCATGCAGGGGATGGGGTTCTCCTTGGGGGGATGACTGCCCGCATGTGGGGTGTGCCCCTGGTGCTTTTGCTGACCCCGGCCCTCCCAGGGCCCGTTGGTGTGTGCTTTCCCCATTGTCCTGTCCCTTCTCTCCTACAGCTACTGTAGTCATGCTTCTGGTGATCCTGCACCTGGGCGGGATGGTCCTGCAGCTGGAGCAGGCGGCCTAGGAAATGTGGGCGGCGGGTCAGCTGTTCAATGGCATCCATGAGTGTGCTGCCTGTTTTCTGGGCCCTGTGCCTGTGGGAGGTTCTGTTCATTGGCTGCCAGGGCCCGATCTGATGGCTGTCTCCACTTCCTCTGTCCCCTTCAGTGCAAGCCATGATTGTGGAGTGGACCCGGGAGCAGGGGGAGTTGCTGGAGCTCCTCCTGCTCATTCTGGAGCAGCTGCACTGGCTGGACCGGGCGTGGGGTCGCTGGCCCTATTGACTGGGGTTCTGTCCCGGGCCTGCCTCTGCTGGCACTGTTTCCCCCTCCTTCTGTTTCCCCCTCCCCCTCCCTGCCCTGTTGTTGTTGACCCCTGTTGCTGGTTCCACATATTAATAAAGGCTTGTGTGTTCCTTTTCTGGTGTGTCCATGTTGTGCTTTTCTGTGACCTCTCCCCTTGTGCGGGTGCCTCTGCAGGGGGTGTGGGGGTGTTGCCTGTGTTGTGCGGGTGCCTTCCCCCCTCCTTGCCCCCAGGGCCTGTGTTACCATCCCTGTGTGCTTCTGTTGCCTGAAGTGTGTGTGTGGCTCTGCTGTGGGTGTGTGTTGGGGAGGGGGAGCCTGGTGCTGGGTGGTCTGGGCTCTGTGCCAGGGCTGTGTGGAGTGGCTGTCATCCCATCTCCCTCCTGCCCTGCCCACATGGGTCCTGGTGACTGGGGAGGGCAGGGCCACGTTGCGCTGCTTTGTTTGACCTCAGTCGGCCATGTTGTGCTGTCACTGTGCCGGGCGGGGCTTCCCCGCCGTTCCTGGTCCCGGCCACCCATGTACTTGCACAGGTGTTTTCCGGGTGTTTCCCAGGAAGGGAGTTTGGACACTGGGTGTTTGCAGACCCCTCCCCTTTCCTTCCCACAACCCCCCACAGCGCTGTCTGTGTAAATGTCTCCCTGCTCGGCACCACTGGGTGTTCACTGGATGTGCTCACCCACCCATCCACACCCATCTCCACCCATTGGCACTGCTGCACCATCCGTGTAAAAAAGGCCTTTGATACGGTTGATCATGAGGTGTTGATGACATTCACGGGATGGCTCTTAAGTGATTCCATTCATTCCTGTTGGGGCGGGTTCAGTGGTTGATGATCGGCTATTGGTTGTCATTCCCTGTTCCTCTCCTGTCTTGTCTCCATCTTGTCTCCCCTCTTGTTCAATGTGTATCTGAGGGCATTGGGCATGATTGTGCAAAGATTTGGGGTGCACTGCCATCAATATGCTGGCAAAACCCAAATATTACTCAGTGCCTGGCTACCATTGGGAACTGGATGCCAGCAAGCCAATTGAAGCTAAATCCAGACAACGCTAAAGTAATGATGGTTGGCAAGCCCTGTGGCCTAATGTGGTTGGGACACCTATCATTGGGCATTTTTACACACATGTTAAAGTTCTGGATTTTTCAGTCTTCTGGGTTTACAAATACACAAGTAAGTTCTGGATTCATTTTTCACACACACACACTGCCCTGAGGCAGTTCCTGGATGCATTCTTCACACAAACACTTCCTTGAGGCATCCTAAAGTAGCTGCAGCTGTAGACATGAGGGGCTGCCATTGAAACCAGGTGACCACAGCTGCCTGGAGCAAAGCAGTTTACCAGAAGAACTTTTTAGACACAAAAGTTCTGGAAGACGTTCTACGCAGAAGTTCAAAGATCTGGATGTTTAAGATCTGGGTGAGTGATTTAGACACACAGAAAGTTCAGGACGTAACAGCAAATATCCAGGAGAAATGTGTGTGTAAAAACACCCATTGATAGCATACAGCCTCCACTGGCCACTCAGATGCACAGCCTTGGAGTGCTCCTGGATTGTGAGCTGTGTCTGGAGCTAGCCCTGAAACTACAAATTGCAGTGAATGCTCTTTCCATTACAAATAGGTCATTTGACTTCATTAGTGTGACAGAAATTTACTGGCTTTTCTGCTGTTTTCACAACTTGTTATTTTTTATGAGTTGAAGAGCTGCTGCCCGGACCCACCTTGAGGGCTGTGGAGATGCATAAGTGCCAGGGAAGTGCTGTAAAAGTGACAAAAAGTGATGGAAAATGACAAAAAATGCCAGAAAGTGATGAAAAATGCTGGAAAGTGACAAAATTGGTGAGAAACTATAGAAAATCACAGGCACCAATATCAACAATAGCAGAAGCATGGATTCACTGGAGACTGATGAAGTTCCAATGAACACACACAAACGCTCCCGAAAGGTTGGTATTTCCCTGCAGAACAGGAACACTTGCTCTCATCTCAACCTTATCTGGAACAAAGGGTTGTGGCTGTAGCCAGGAGTGCCTTTCACCAGCTCCACCCAGTGAGAAGGTTGTGATTTTTTCAGATACAGACCTGGCCATAGTTATCCATGTGCCTTCATTACCTCGAGGCTAGATTACTGTAATGCACTTTATGTGTGGCTGCTCTTGAAGACTGTTTGGAGGCTGCAGCTGGTGTAGAACGTGGCAGCACACCTCCTGATTGGGGTGGGTCACTGGGAGCACATTACACCAGTGCCCCAGAGTCTGCACTGGCTGCCAGTAGGGTTCCAGGCACAATCAAGCTGCTAGTTTTGACCTATAAAGTCCTAAAAGGCCTAGGTCCAACATATCTAAAGGACTGCCTCCCTCCTTTTTCTCCTTCATGGCCTCTAAGGTCAGCCAAGAACACTCCCTTTCAGGTTCCATCATTGCACCATGTCCCTACCACATGGGAATGCAGAGATGCATTCTTGATGGTTGTACCACATCTTGGGTACTCCCTTTGAGATTCGCCGCAGCCCTTGCCTGATCATCTTCCACAGGCAGGGTTAGGATCTTGGGGGTTAAATGAGTATATTACATGGGTTTTATGGGTTTCATTTTCTGTATTTTGTATGGTTTTCATGATGTTGTTAGTCACCCTTGGCCTCCAGGGAAGGATGGGATTAGGGTTGCCACCAATGTACATTTTGCCAGGTCACTTATGAAAAATACATATTGCAAGGCCTTCATTGGCACCTATGGCACCAATGCAGGCCCTGAAACATGTATTTTTCATAAGTGATCTGGAAAAATATACATAGGTGGCAACCCTAGGTAGGATACAAATCTAACTAACTAAATAAATTAATTAAATAAATAAAAATAATGCATACCCCCAAGGGGGCTGAACAGAACTTGCACTAGCCAATATTAGGGATGGGTGAACAGATCGCGGTTTGGGTTCGGCCGTTCGGTTCGGCTGCGTTCGGTTCAGCCGTTTGGTTCGACAGTTCGGTTAGTTCGCCAGGTTCGGGTTCAGCTGTGCCGTTCGGCCATTCGGCCGTTCCGTTTGGCCATTCGGCCGTTCCGTTCGGCCATTCGGGAAATGTTGTTATGGGTGTTTTTGTTGTTTTTAATATGGTTTTTTTGGTTTTTTTATTGGGTTTCATATGGTTTTCTTTTGTTTTTTATTTGGTTTTTTTGTTTTTATATGGTTTTTTAAAAAAAAATCTAATATTATATCTATCTATCTACACTAAATCTAACTGCTATTAACTATTCTAAACACTATGAACTAAATGGATTTTCTAATAAGTACACAGGACTACTCCTACAAACACTAAAACTAAATCACTAACGCTATCTCTATCACTAAGCTAGCTCCTACAACTACTATCCCTAACCTATCTATCTATCTCTCTATATCTATATCTCTCTATCTCTCTATATATGGGATGGGGGGGAATCACAAACAACATAAAGTTTCAGTTTAAGGTTTAAGTTTCATTTCAGTACAAAACTGAAATGAAACTTAAAGCAATCTAATAATCCTACTCAACGCCTGCTGTTCAGGAACAGTGACTAGCTCAAAAGGTGTTGGGAAGGGGTGAGGCAGATAGTTTCATTTCTTGCAAGCCTCTCCACCCCTGGTGCCTGGAAGTCTGCTCCTGACTAGTACTACCCCTCCTGTCACGTTTGACCTTACAGTGAACCTTTTTTTGCCACCCGAACTCACGCGAACGTGATCTGAACTGACCGAACTGTTCAGTCATTTCGACATTCGGAATTGATTTGGTTCGGCCAGTTCGTGTTCGGAAGTTCGGTTCGGTTTGGTCATCCGAACAGGCCGAGTTTGGTCCGAACTCCGAACTTCCAAACCGCGTTCACCCATCCCTAGCCAATATATATCTAGCATTTCCTAAATATTCAGTCTTTTGAGTTCACAACATATATAACATTTTAAAAGTAGGTTTTTTTGTTTTTTTGTTTCTGTTTTTTAAAAAGCAGAATAGATATTTAGGAGATCATGCCTAACTGGATTAGGCTTTTTGCCTCCATGGAACAGGTTATCTTTCTAAGTTTTCAGTGTGAGTATAGAAAATAGAAACTGAGGCTGCAGCCCTGAAACCACTTATTCATGAGCAGTTCTAATTAAGTCAGTGGGTCTACTCATAAGTGGTTTTAGGCTTACAGCCCCAAAGAAAGAGGAACATATACCATCTTTTATTTGCTCCTTAAGAAACTCTTGAATAAGGGTTTATGTTCTGGGCCCTGTTGTCACATTCCATGACTGTTAGGTTGTTTTTACATGGACCCTTCATCCTGGGATTAGGAGAAAATAATCCCAGAGTTGTTATCCAGGGATTACAAGTGGTACCTGTTTACATGGACATACATTTCTGTTCTGTACTGAAATCCATCCTGGGATAGTTCAATGAACAGCACATTTCTGTTATCCTGGTTTGAGAATATCTGGGATGAATATCAGTTCTGTAGTGCTTATTGTCTCATCAGTTCATCAATGGACAGAGCAGAGCCTGGGAGCAGAGGCAATTTGGAAGACAGCAGAGCAGACGTATACACAGATAGAGAGATATTCTATCAGATTTCTTTTTTGCCCTATCGCCCCACAGTCATGTGTTACTAGATACCACAGAGGCAGAACTGCATAGTGTCAACTCTTTTCATAACGCTGTGTTAATAATGACGAGTGTCCGTGTGGGACTGCTGCTGGGGAACAGAGTCCCAAAGAGATTGGATATGGCTCTGTGATTGGCAATGCTGAATGGGTGCACATAACTAAGATGAACTGACTTGTAGAGACTCTAAAAGGGGAGAGGCTGAGAGATCATGGGCTGCTATGACATGGCAACCCAGTGTTAGCACTCAGGAGACAGACAGGTGGATCAGCTGGAAGAGGAGACCACCAGAAAGTTACACTATGTGCAAGACTCAGCCTGGGGACTGAGCGTTGAGGAGCAGAGGAGACTGCAACTGGTGAAGATGTAACTCATGTGAGGTGTTTGGGATTTTAGTGAACACTCCCCTGCCCTCCCCACCCCTGCCTTAGACTACTCTTTTCAATGGTGCTAAGAGTTTTCCCATGACAAATAATCTGTTGGAAGAAATCTATTCTTTCATGTGCTTCCTTGGTCAATCCCAGCAGAGATTTGCTCTACATTTCACAGAGGCATTGGGCAGCAAACAGAGTTTCAGCAGATGATTTTGAGACAGTAGATGTTGTTAGATGGGCCAACCCTGGACCTGCACTGGGGCTGGCCAGCCTTGCTTGCTCTGTACGTTGTCCCCAGCCTTTTTTGCATCAGATCACTGATTTTTGTCATGAGAAGGGCAGTGTTAAGGTGGTGGGTATTGGAACTGTGGGGTGCTTGTGAAGTGTGTTGTGTTGTGAGCCACCCTTTGGGGGAGGGCGGGATAAAAATCCAATAAATAAATAAAATAAATAATAAATATTTGCTTTGCAGTACACAACAACAGGTCATAATGGAATTATTTGTTCCTTGCGATTTACTCCCAGCTCCCAGCAGTCAAATGTTACATGCTCTGACTAACTTGGCCAAATAGCCATTTATGGACCTATAGTATTCTCCAAATATTTATCAAATCCCTTTTCAAACACAGCTATGCTTACTTGCCTTCACAACATCTGCTGGCAACAAGTTCCACAAGATAATCATACATTAAGTGAAAAAGTGTTTCCTGTTGTTTGTTTTAAATCTGCTACCAGTTAGTTTCAGAGAGTTTTCCCTAGTTCTAGTATGGGTAAACAAAAATCCCCTATTTACTTGTTCCAGACCACTTACGATTCTGTAAACTTCTGTCATATCCCCTCTCAGAAATCTTTTCTCCAAACTGAAGAGCTCTACCCTATCAGGTTGTAACATATCCTTGATTATTTTTGCTGCCCTTCTCTGCATCTTTTCCAGTTCTACTAAGCAACTGGAACTACTAACAACACTCCAGGTGTGGTTGCTCCATAGATTTATATAGTAACATTATGATATTTACCATTTTAATCTTCCTTTCCAAATAATTCCTAATGCTCTGTGCTCAAATCCAAGAGAACAGCCCCACGGATCCAGCACAAACAGCTGCATCACAAATCGCTGTGGCAAGGAGAAAAGACATGAGAGATCCGCCCGCCCAGCAGCCCCCTATCCCCAGCTCACCTACACACAAGTCCACCTTCACACACAGCCTACCAGCAACTTATACTTCTTAATCCCTCCTCCCTCCTCCCCTAGATCCATACACCTCCCAAGACATCCCTCTTCTCCCACACACAAATCCCAGCTCCCCCTCCTTCCACCCTCCTCTCACACCTACTCTCCCACACACCTCCATCCATCCCTGCTCTCACACACAACAGTTTACCTTCCTTCAAATAACCCCCTGCTCCCACCTCCAGCACCCCCTGCTCCCACCCATCCAGCATCCCACACACTGGGCACTCTCTTCTGGTCCCCAATACACCCCAACTACCCACCCTTCTGAAGCACACGCTAACCACCCTCCTACATCTATTCACAAACTTCTAGCCACCTCCCTGCTCCCACCCACACTTCCACTCCCACATAAGCACCCCACTGGCACACCCCTTCTCCAAAATGCACACATCTTTTGAAGCAACATTGGTAGGGTCACAGGAAATGGAGTTGGAGGGGTCACAGTGGAGGATGGGGAAACTGGGCTGCCATTGGCAGGGTTTATGGCAAATGGGACTGCTAGAGACAGCTGTGGGTTGGAAGACAGGATAATCTTATGTTAGGTCCCTTGAAATGTAAAACCATTTTTACATGAGATATTACCATGCATGTCCACCCATTCCCCACCTGAGTGCCCAACTGAAGGTGCCATGGGGGGCGTTCCTGTGACCCATGCACCACCTACCCATGGCCACGTCACAGAGCAGTGGAGAAAAAGCCAGGATGCTCCATGCGGGAGCAGGCAAATTTGTGCATGGAGAAGGGCCCCACACGCATCCGTGGCCCGTGTGAACAGGGCTGCACATCCACCCATGGGACAGGTTCACTAGCACCATGGAGAAAAGGTGCTGCAATGGCCAGAGCGGTGCAGCGGCCACTCCTGACCTGCACACATCCCAACCAGAAGCCCTTAAGAGAGAGCCAATCTGACCACACAACATAGCAGAGATCCGCTGCCATGGAGGAAAGAGTCAGCGACACTGTGGTGTGAGTTTCCTTTTTTAAAAAACATAATAATGAAAAAAAAAATATGGATTTTTTATTTTCAATATTGAATAATGAAAACAAAAGAACATAATGATGAAAAATGATACTTTTTTGTTTTATTACAAATAGAAAAAACCTGGAAAACATATTTTCATCAGTAACATTTATATTTTTCATCCAATACATGGCTGTATTGTACCCCCAATGGAGAACATTATGTGTGCTAAATTTCAGAAACTTTGTATAAAGTAATATGATTTTATAAGCCGTTGAAATTTTTTATTTTACAAAAAAATGAATATACATTCCTGGCTATGATGTCTTTGTCTTCCATCTGGTTTGAATGAAATGTGACAAAATTATACCTCTCCCCAAGATTACTATCTCTTTCAAATTCCAAAAGAATTGAATAAAGGGTCCTTATGTTATAAGCGATTTACTTTTAAATGCATTTCTCTCTGTAACATCTTTGTATGCCATCCATTTTACATGATATCTGGCAAGATCGTATCTCAGATCTTCAGGGTCCCCTCTGCAAAATTATAGAAAGATTTGATAAAGGGTCTGAATTTTATAAGCAATTGAAGTTTGCCTCTTGAAGACTTTCATTATTCAGGTAAATAACACATGCAGTGCCATTCAGAGACAGGTATGGCATGGGGGAGGGGGCTGTAGAAGGGAGAGGGATCAGCCCAACAAACTGACAGACACATTCACTGGCCAATTACTGCATGCTTCCACCTTTACAGGAGGACCAATCAGTGGTGGTTTCAGGACAGGCATAGAGGGTACATATAAGCTGCCGTTCTTGGGGCCTGCTCTATCTGTGGTTAGTTCTGGATTTGGTCAGAGCATTTTTTCATACTTTTCTGGCAGGATTTTTGTATGTGCGAGCTAGAGCTCACTGCAAGAGTTCATCTAGCTATATAAATCCAATCCCAATGCACCTGAGGTGCTGTCCAACATGCTCCTACCCCCTCCTGGGGCGTTCTCCACAAGTTGATGGACACCCTCAGGCACCCGGGGTGCCCACCCAGACTGAAACCTGTGCCAAACAGCATAGATGACAGTTATATCCTCTGCAGGGGCGTAACTACCATTGGACAAACAGGGACATTTGTCCCGAGGCCAGTACAAATGTCCTGTTTGATACCAATCTCCAAGGTATCTAACCCCCTCTTACCCCCCTTTTTCTTTTTAAATTGCCACCTGAGCTGGCTGGGGGCCATAATGTGTTAGACATAATGTTTCAACCGTGGGCAGGGAGGGGCCCACATAGGAGCCGCTATGTGGGCCCCTCCCTGCCCACGGTTGCAACATTATGTCTAACACAATGTTGCAACCGTGGGCAGGGGAAGGGAGGGGCCCCATGCAGTAGTCTGCATCAGACCAGGTCATACTCACAAGTCTCATAGCTCAGCTCACCCCCCATGGCGCCGCGTCATGAAGGAGGAGTCCTCCCAACCAGTCTGGACCCGCTCCAGGAAGGGCTCAAGGGAGACCCAGCCAGAGTGGGAAGGTGCCCGGCACCATAAGTGGAGCCGCCGGTGGACACCTTCTTGCTCCAGTGCTCCCCATATCAAGCTGGCCCAGCCTGCCCCGGCCTGCCCTGCCTGACCATCCCCCAGCCTCTAGGGCTGGTCAGGTGGGCTGGGGGCATCAATGACACTGCTGCTGCTGGTCTTGCTTGGCCCCAGCATGCGGGCCGCGAGCTGTGATGAACAGAGTGCACCATGGGACCAGCTTGTCACTGGGCCAGAAGATGGATGGGCCCAGCAGCAGGCCACCACGCAGCATGCCGCAGACTCTGCAGAGAACAAGTAAGTCCTGAGCACCAGCAGCCCAGTGCCCCAGGCTGGCCGAGCTGGGAGGCGCCCCTAGGCCGGCCGGCAGCTTCACCACCAGCAGAAACAAAGGAGGGGGCCACAGACGTTTCTTGCCCCTGGGCCCATCCCAAGCTAGCTATGCCCCTGATCCTCTGACAAATTGACTTGACATTTCAAAGACACCCTGGCTGGGAGAGAGATGTGATTGCCTCTCTTATTGCATGCTTCCAGCTTTCAAGGACCAATTCTGGGTGGCTCTGAGGCGGGCATAGAAGGGAAAGAACTGGGACTTCAGGCAGCAAGGCAGAGGGCAGGGGGAAGCATTCCAGTAATCAGGAGACATGGTTCACACATCTTGTACTACAGTGACAAACAAGAGAATACCTGGCATAGACTCATACTCTCCAGATGCTGTGTAGGTTTATGACTTTGGGACCCTCTATCAGATATTTCTGATATTTGGTAGAGATGCTTATAAAGGTCTTAAATACAATCCTTCTAAATGTCATGTAAACTGGCAGGAATATAATTACATTAGAGCCAGAAATGCATTTAAAAGTAAATCACTTATAACATTGGAACCTTTATCCAATCCTTCTAGAATTTGTCAGGAGAAGTACCGTGTGTAGGGGTATAATCTTGCCCGTAGCGGGACTGGAGGGGCTGGGGAGGCAGCTCATTTCATTGTTTTAAAAGGGATTGGGTGGGGATGGGATGTTTTTTGTATGAGGGAGGGGACAAGGGGACTGGGTTAGGGAAGGAAGGGCTGACCCCCTCAGTGTGCGGGAGGGGTGCAGCCCTTTGAGAGGGTGGGATCCTCCGGTGTCAGAGGGGGATGGGGGTGTTTTGGCGGGTGGGTATCTCCTTTGGGGGGCTTGTGGGACAGCCTTCGGGGGTGTCAGTGGAGTGGATCGGGGTGGGGTCTGCAGCCATATGGGTCGTTCTGGGCTGGGGTAATTATGGTTCTTCTGGGAGGTGGATTTGACCTGTGAGACAGGACAGGTGGTGTGTTTCTGTCCTGCTCACTGGCCCCCAGGCAGGTGGTGAGGTGATCAGGGTTCAGAGGGCCCCTGGCCTTGGTCTGATGCTGATAAGTGTGAGGTCGGTGACTAACAAGTCAACTGTGGTCCGGGAGTTGATCCTGGACCAGGCGGCCGATCTCACATCTGTGACGGAGACCTGGCTGTACAATAAATCAGGGCCTATATTGGCTGATCTTGTTCCAGCTGGGTACTCTGTGCAGCATCAGCTGCTCAGAGGAGGAAGGACGGGGGGGGGCAGTGTAGCCATTATTTTTTAAGGATGCCTGGTCTTTAAGGATGCCTCTCATCGTAACCAAGCCAAGTACGTGCACTTGAGACCTCGCATCTTCATGAATGTTAGACCCCTTGTCTCTCCCTCTGTTCCCCTTCCTATGTCTCTCCCCCAGTTCCTGTCGCTCAGATTGTAAGCCCTAGGGGCAGGGACCGTGTCTATTTTATTACTTTGTAAAGTGCCATGTACACTGCTGGCGCTATATAAATGTTTGTTAATAATAATAATAATAACTTTAAGGAGATTTCCTGTGCAATCTATTGTGGGTATAGAGTAGGGGTGGGACTCCAAGCGAATTATCGGTTACTGGTTTTATCGGTATCAGATTAATCCAATATCGGATTTATCGGTATCGGTATATCATTTTTTTAACATTGCTGATTTTACAGATCTTTAACATTGTGGCTATTTTTTAAATGGCTGCAATGTTAAAGATCTGAAAAATTGGCAATGTTAAAAATCCGATATACCTATACCGGTATTACCGATATTATCGGATTAATCCGATATCAACAATTATTGGCATTATCGGATTATTCTGATACCGATAGTCCCATCCCTAGTATAGAGGGTCTCCGTCTGGGGTTGGATTTGACCAGAGACAGAGTGGGGATACTGCTGATATACCATGCACCCACCTGTACGGCAGCCTCCTTACACGCACTGACTGAGCTGGTGTTGGAGGTCCCCCAGGACGATAGTTCTGGGGGACTTCAATATCCATGCTTATTCCAGTCTTGGAGGGACGGAGCGTGAGTTCATGGCAACCAAGGGCCTGTCTCAGAGAGTAGTGGGCCCCACACATGTTGGAGGTTATACCCTGGACATGATATTTTGCACAGGCCTTGAGGTGGGGGATCTGTTGGTGGGGGTGGTATCAACAGTGCTTTTGTCATGGATGGATCATCATCTCCTCCGGGTGGATATCCTGGCACATGTCAGCCCCCAGGTGGGTGTGGAACCAGTTAGGTTGGTTCACCCCCAAAGGCTTATGGAACCTGAAATGTTCCAGATAGCTCTAGGGGATGTTTCCTCTGACCTCGATGGCCACTCACTTGATGACCTCATGTCCAGGTGGAATATTATGCTTACGGACACCATCAACTGTGTGGCTCCCAGGCGTCTGCTCCCAAATTGCCGACAACGCAGCTCCCCGTGGTATACCAGGGAGTTGCAGCGGATAAAGCAGGAAGGGCAGTGGTTAGAGTGACAGTGGCACCATTCATGTACTGAAGTTGACCAATTGCGGCATAGTGTCTGGTTACGTACCTATGCCATTGCGGTGCGGACAGCAAAGAAGCTTTTCTTTGCTGCCCTCATTGCAGCCGCTATGTCCCACCTGGATGAGCTGTTCCGGGTGGTGAGGGGGCTGGTCAGTCTGGCCTCCCTCAGCCTGGACATAGAACATCAAATGCTCACTTGTGATTTGTTTGCTGACTTTTTTGCGGATAAAATCACTCAAATTCATCACAGTTTTGAGGCGACTTTTTTTAGTAGGGAATGGGTCAGAGGCAGTAGAAGCCCCTTCTTGTCCTGTTTTATGGGATGATTTTCTGGCGGTGTTGCCCTCAGATGCGGGGAATGCTCTTGGGACTGTTTGAGCCACCTATTGTGAATTAGATCCATGCCTGTCCTGGCTGGTCAAGGCTAGCTGGGAGACACTGGGGCGGCTGCTGGCAGGGATAGTCAATATCTCCCTTGGAGAAGGGAGGGTGCCGGGCTGTCTCAAGAAACCATCTTTGGACGTTGATGCCCCTGCCAGTTATCAGCCAGTCTCTAACCTTCCCTTTTTAGGAAAGGTTATTGAACGGGTGGTGGCTCAGCAGCTTCAGGGGCATTTGGACCAGGTTAATTTTATCGATCTCTTGCAGTCGGGCTTTCATCCAGGTTATGGCACGGAGACTGTGCTTGTGGTCTTGGCCAACGACCTCTCCCATGAGTTGGATGGGTCGTTTGACCCTGTTGATCCTGTTAAATCCCTCGGCTGCATTTGATACCGTTGATCATGCGGGACCAGGCAGGGATTGGTGGGACTGTTCTTGAATGGTTCCGCTCTTTCCTGGCCGGGAAAGAGGCACGTGGTGCTGGGGGAGTTTCCCCCAGGGGCCTCATATGTGGAGTACCGCAGGGTTCCATCTTATCCCCTTTCTTCTTCAATGTGTACATACAGCCTCTGTGAGAGGTTGTTAGGGAGTATGGCGTGAGATGTCATCAATATGCTGATGACACCCAGCTATATCTCTCATTTTCCTCCGACTTAGGCCCAGCAGTCTCAGTGATTACCCTGTGTTTGTCTGCTGTGGGGGATAGGATGAGGGCAATTCACCTGAGGCTAAATCCTGACAAGATGGAGGTGATGGTTGTGGGGAGGGCTGAGGGAGCGGTGGCCCCCCATCATTGATGGGGCCGCCCTCCTCTGGTTTCTCAGGTCCAGAGTCTGGGTGTGCTCCTGGACCCATAGCTCCACCTGGATGCCCAGGTGGCAGCTGTGGCGAAGGCAGCATTTTGCCAGTTACATCTGGTGCATCGGCTCAGGTCGTATGTCTCGGACTTGGATCTGACCACAGTCATCCATGTTTATATTAAGACTGGATTACTGCAACGTGCTCTACGTGGGGCTACCCTTGGTTCTAGTTCAGAAGCTGCAGCTGGTGCAGAATGCGGCGACCCATCTCTTGATGGGGATTGGCCGACGCACGCATATTACACTGGTGCTTTGCTTTCTGCACTGGCTGCCTGTAGGTTTCTGAGTCCAATTCAAGGTGTTGGTGTTGACCTTTAAAGTCCTAAATGGCTTGGGCCTCGCCTATCTGCAGGACTGCCTCATCCTCCGGAACCTGGAGCGGCCCCTGTGGTCGGCTGGGGGTGCCCTCCTCGAGGTCCCCTGGGTTTCCCAGGTGTCCACTATGAGGAAGGCATTCTCCATGGCTGTGCCGCAGCTGTGGAACTCCCGTTAGAGATCCACTTGGCTTCAGGCCTCCCCTCTTTCTGCAGACAATGTAAGACCTGGTTTTTCCACCAGGCCTTTCCTGAGAGAGATGGGGTGGGTGGGCTGGGTTAGGGTAGGGGAGGACTGGGTTTGATATTGTTGTGATGTTTTTTTTTTTGTAATTACTATTGTTTATTTTAATGTTTTAAAATGTTTTTAAAATGTTGTGAGCTGCCCCGAGATGTCTGAGGCAGGAGGGGGTGGCATATAAATTTTAAGATAAATAAATAGATAAAAATAAATGTTTCATCCAAATCGGATGGGAGAAAAAGGCATTAGAGTCAGAACTATGTACACAGAATTTTGTAAAATAACAAATTTCAACTGCTTATAAAAACAGATCCCTTTTTGGAATTCAGTACACATAATGCTCTCCATTGGGTGTATAATTCTGCCCAAGTGTAATCAAAATCTGATGAAAAATAAAAAAGGTTGCAGCCAAAAATGTGTTTTCCATTGAAACCAATGGAAATAAAAAATGAAAGTAAAAACAAAAACTAAACAAAGTCTAACAAAATACAACAAAACAAATGGCATTTTAATAATGAAAATGAAATGAATAACAAAAATGAAAGAGAGTTACTGTGCACATCCCTAACAGTCAGGTAAGCGAGCAGGAGCTCGGGTGGGAGTGGGGCGTCGGGGCTGTATGGAGCAGCTGCACAGGAAGAGAAAGATGATAGCTGACTGCTTTCCCTTGCTGTTCAGCTGTTCTCCTCTCCTCAGCTGTGGTGGAGGTTCTGATGCCTATTCCTGTGGTTGCACACCCCTCCACTCCTTACTTGTCCTGGTTTTCCCATCTCACTGAGGGGCCATGGTTACTGTGCACCATAATGTCACTGGGGAAAGGCCTCCCAGAATTCCTGGGGGTGGTGGTTTAGTTATCTGGTGCCATTGGAGCATGGCTATATCTGGCTGCAGGCACCTGGTGTGCTCATTTTGCCCCCCATCCCCACGGGGCACAATTTGCTGCTGTCAATTTTACATGTCAGCCAAGTCCCAGATCCATAGCCTGCCAATGTGCAGTTGGGGGGGGAGGGGGAGAAGGGTACTGCAGTGTGAGATGTCTGTGCAACCATGATACTGGGTGAACTGTGGCTTAGGAATTATGTCCAACAACTGCTGGCAGATCCCTTGTCCATACGTGATGATCATGACCTTCTGTTGCATAGTCTGTTGCTGTTTGGAGATCGTGTGTGCAGCTGTGATTGCCAGTGGAGAGCAAGCAAGCTGCGGTTCCATGTTCTGGGGTCCACTGTGGATGGGCCTCCAGTGGGAATGCTGCTACTGTGGTAGGTGAGTGAGAGTGTTTTTTTGCAGGACGTTTGTCATCTGCCTGAGTTTTGCCTGTGCCTTTTGGAGGGTGCTCC
This sequence comes from Sphenodon punctatus, assembly GCA_003113815.1. Classification (NCBI taxonomy): domain Eukaryota; kingdom Metazoa; phylum Chordata; class Lepidosauria; order Sphenodontia; family Sphenodontidae; genus Sphenodon; species Sphenodon punctatus. Next base: position 54,849 of record QEPC01001028.1, on the reverse strand, counting down.
ATGCCCATCACCTTTGCCACCATCCTTCTGAGAGTCTGGGAGAACTGAAGAGAGCAGCAGGAGTGCGAGGAACACCTGTGTGATCTGTGGTTGCTCACACCCCTAGCGGGAGGTCTCTACCTGACTGGGACACGTGATGCAGCAGAGATGGAATGGCTATCCTGTTCCAGGTTTGGACCTGGCTGGATGTCCAGTTTGCTCTAGGCAGTGGGGATCCCATGTTCCAAGCATTGGGTCCTTTCCCACATTACCGTGCTGGGGGAAACTAATGAGAAGAAAACTGCCAGTGGGGAAAGTAACGTGAAGCTTGGAACATGGGTGCATGGTTAAAAGCATCATTTAACACTCTCCCATTGTTTTCAATCACGAAAGGTAGGGTGAGTTTGCTTCTCGTTAGTTTCCCCTGCTGCGGTAGCATAAGCAAGGACCCTTCATGGTGTATCAACATATGTGGGATTGACAGTACCGGAGAGGGATGTTTGCATGGGCGGGATATGCGAAGGGTGCGGCGTTCCTGATCCCTCTCCACCACAGCCATGACCCAGTTTTGGAACAACGCTTGATGACCCATCACTCTGCCCCCTACCCCCCATGTTCATGTGTGTGGCATTCTGCCTGCTTGACTTTTTCCTTGGACTGCGCCACCCTGGTCCCTCTCCTGTGACGCCCATCCTACCCTCATCAGCACGCAGTGAGCCTCCTGTGTGAGTCTTCCTGTTTGTGGCATGGGGTTCATGGCCCCCACCCCAGCAGTCGTGATCCCCCTTGGCAGGGCCGGCCCGAGGCATGTGCCACCGGTGCCCAGGCACATGGCTCCACAGTGGCCTCTGAGGGAAGGACCCTGCACAGCCGCTGGGGGTTGGAGACTGAGTTGGGATGCCGCAGTTTAATTTTTTTGCCCCCACCCCCATTGGTAGCAAAGCCTGTCCCGTCTTGTAGTTGTGGTTTTTTTTCCACCCTGGGCTGGGCCTCCCCTACCGGCTGACACATGACCCCCATTTGTTGCCGCCACCGCCAGGTGCACGCTGCAGCAGCAGCAGCAGCTGGGACAACCGATCAGACTGGTAGATAAAGCTGTTTGTTTACAAACAGCTCCTCCCCATGTGCTGATCAGAAGGTTGTAGCCTTGTAAAGAAGGTTCTTCACGATGGCACCTAACATTCTCAGAACTGGGTTGTGCATGCTCACCCTATTCAAATAGTAGCCACATGATGGTCTCAGCTCCTGTAGTATAAAAAGTGCTCTCCCCCCTCAGAATGACAGTTCCTTCCAAACTTTTCTAGAAATATAAGGGAAAAAATCCATGCGAGGCTGGAAGAGTGGGTGTTGTGAGAATGTTCGGAGCCATCTCAAAGAACCTTATTTACAAGGTAGCAACCCTCTGTTCTTCTTCAAGCGGCTCCTCACATGCTATATTTACTAAATATGAACGTGCTTGTGTGATCAGGTATTGTTAATAGAATGCAGATATTTTGATGTGGTCCAGAGGTTTTGTATGTTTTAAATATGTGAACAGGATTTTTTTATCCTGCTATGGCACTACCACTGATGGAGAGAGAGAGAGAGAGAGAGAGAGAGAGAGAGAGTTGTCCTACTGGAGTCCCATCCACTTACTGGATGAGATGCTAGTAGGAGGGTTCTCTCAGTCTCCAAGTGTCAGTGTTTTACTCAGCAACAAGGTGTTCTCAGTGTAAACTAATGTTCTGTCCATCACATCTTAATGCTGAAAACTCTTTGTTGCTGGATTTTTGGAGGCTCTGCCTACAATGGGCAATCCCCTCCCTAGAGCTCTGTCAGGGCTCCACCTACAATGTACAAGTCCCTACAATGTACAAGTCCATAAGGTGCCACCGGCAGACCAGCCGACCTTCGGGGCCCCACAGCAAAGCTTGGCACATGGCCCCTCAAACCCTTGGGCTGGCCCTGCACCTTGAAATGGGGTCCCATGACCTGCTGCTGTTTTCCCAATACTCTGTAATGTGTGGGGCATGTGTTTGGGACAGGACTGTCAGCCTGGCGAGGACTGGGGTGTGTGTAGATTGGTGCTTGGCTCTTTCAGCTGATGTCCTATTGGTCTCCCTGATGTATTAAATGCTCCATTGTGTTCCTGAGCCATTCATGAGTTGTGTGCCATGCTGCAGGGTTTCATGTGCTGTCACCCGGTGCCCTTGTATCTCTGTGGCCACTCCTGTGCACTGCAGCAGTTGCATGGGTCCACCTTTCCCTTTCCCTCCTCCTACACCCTCTGGGATTCCTGCTGAGGGTGGGCGGCAGCAGTTGCAGCTGACTCACTTGCTGAGCTACCTTGTTTTCGTGTTATGCGGTGGTGGCGTGTTGATGTGGGGGCTGAGTGTTTCTTGGCCTGGATGGTGGACCAGCTGTCCATTTGAACTGTGATCAGGTCTGGTGGGTGGGAGCCTGGTGCGTGGGGGCCATGAATTTCCTGGGCACCACCCATTTGAATCACTCCCTGCTCACCCAATGTGGGTGGGTGGCCCGTGGCTGCTCCACTCAGTGCACATGTACCCACCCCCCAGCTGTGTCCATTTAAAACAGCCTAAATTATACTATGTCCATGGAAGTAGTCAAAGTGGATCTGAGGGTTAGCACAATAAAGACCACTGTTAATGAAACTGCTGAAGGCATGATGAGATCTGGGATAGATGCGACCAATGCAGTGGATAATTCACCAACTGAAGCATTTTTCTGCTGTGGAAGCTAGCTGGCTTAGTAAGCAGCTCTGGAGGAACAGGCAGAGTACGTGCTGCATTCTTGAGACTGAAAAATGTTTTGAAGCATAGAAACGTCTGTGTAAGCACTAAACTGAGGCTGACTGACATTATTATTATAAGTGCGGACCTGGAAACCCACATGCAGAGCTCTCCAAATCTCCACTCTCCCTCCCCCACTTGTCTTCACAAGTGGAAAGATTTGAGTAGAGACAGAGTGTCCATGCATGGGGACATGTGGAAAGAGAGAAGACATGTCAACAGCGGGAAAGGATGTAGATGCATAAAGCTGGCCTGCAGGATGGACGTCTTATACCCCTCCAAATGGACAGGAACCTGTGCAGTACACTGCACGCCAGCCACCTGAGCTCCCCCACTGAGGCCTGGAGGTCCTACTGCCAGAACTGTACAAAGAGACTGGGGGTATCCCTCCCAAGAGAAACTGGGCCCACTTAAAGTCTGGGGTGGGTACGATAAGGCTCTACTGCAATGTAGGTATGAGAGTTGTTGGGTTACCCCCAAAGAAGGCTCTGATTCAGTCTCATTATTGATTGGGGTCTCTTGTTTCATTCCATATTAATACTTCACCAAATAGGCCATCCAAGTACTCAGACGAGTTCTGAAGTTCCAAGTACATGGTCCAGGTACAGGGCTGAGCTTCGGAACTTTGTCTGCGGACCCGGAATTCGGAACTTGGAATTCTGGACCTTGGAAGTCCTCAGAACGCAGAACTTCTGAACTCTTTCCTTTAATGATTTTAATGATTTTAAAGTGCACCCACCTTAAAATCATTATGCTAAGCAGTGCCCAGAAAATCAGGCTAGTAAGTATTTATTTTATTTATAAAATCCGGCTAGTAAGTATTTATTTTATTTATTTATTTAAAATTTATTTCCCAAGTCCTCGCCCACCAACATCATCTCCATCTTGTCAGGATTCAATTGCAGATGACTCGACCTCATCCAAGCCCCCACCGCTGACAGGCACTGGGAAAATAAGGAGACTGCATGGCCTGGGAAGATGGAAAAGGAGAGGTAGAGCTGAGTGTCATCAGCATACTGATGACACTGCATGCCCTGAAACTCTCTCACAATCGCTCCTAACGGCTGCATATAGATGTTAAACAAGAGGGGGAACAGAATGGCACCCTGCAGGACTCCACACGTGAGGTCCTGGGGGGAAGACGTACACTCCCCCAATACCACCCTGTGAGTTGTCCCAGCCAGGAATGAATTAAACCAGTCCAAGACCATTCTGCCAATTCCGGCACAGTCCCGCAGGCGAGTCACCAACACCGCGTGATCGACTGTGTCGAATGCAGCCAAAAGGTCTAGCAGGACCAGTAAGGTCTGACAACCCTGGTCCGACGCCAGATGGAGATCATCAACCAAGGCCACCAATGCCGTCTCCGTACCGTACCCAGGCCGAAACCCAGACTGGGAGGGATCAAGGAAACTGGTGTGGTCCAGGTGTTCCTGGAGCTGTCGTGCCACAGCCCATTCAATAACCTTCCCTAAAAAGGGAAGGTTGGAGACTGGCCGATAACTGCAGGGGGGTTGTTCCATCTGTACCTACCTGTTGCTGGTGCAGGAGGGCCTTTGGGCTCTGCCGCTGGTGCTCCGCTGCTGCTCCATCTGTACCTACCTGTTGCTGGTGCGGGGGGGCCTTTGGGCTCTGCCGCTGGTGCTCCGCTGCTGCTCCTGGTGTTGCCGCCGCTGTTGGTGCCATCCCCGCTGCTGCTACCGCTGCCGCTGCTCTGCTGCTGCTGGGACCTGCAGGGGAAAGAAGAACTGTCAGTGAGTTGTGGGGGAGAGGGGGGGAATCGCAGAGGCCAGCCACGTGGGCTGACCTGTCCCCTCCCCCCCC
>QEPC01001021.1:118333-128885 GCA_003113815.1 Sphenodon punctatus | reverse complement strand
GCAAGCCCAAGGAACGGCCCACATACTATCCTGACGGGCCTCCGGGACCCCCTTCGAGTGTTTTCAGAGCTAGTGGAAAGTGTGTGGCGCGTCTGGGTACCCCTTCCCGTCCCAACTTTCCCGTACCCCCCTGACAATTTCCTAGTCAGTCTCACCATTCTGGTCAGGGGGTCATATAGTATAGTCCTATGGCATACACTTCCCTAATATGCATATAACTTCTATCCATAGAGATTCCAGAGTACAGTTCATTTCCTGTAAAATTTTAATCCTGCTCAACTCAGTGCTGTCTCTAACATATAGTGCCACCCAACCAGCAGCTTGATCTACTCTGTAATTTTGATATATTTTGTACCCCGGTATTAGTGTCCCATTGGTTATCTTCATTTCACCAGGTCTCTGAGATACCTATTATGTCTATATCTTCATTTATTGCCAAACACTCTAATTGCCCCATCTTACTTTTTAGACTTCTAGCATTTGTATATAGACACTTCAACATATTCTTTTTATTCTTATTCTGTTTGTTATAAGTGACTGTTTCAGTTAATTTGGGATCATTTTTAATTTGTCTGTTCTGCACTGATTAGTATTTTCAGACGTTACGAGGCCACGCTCAACCACAGCCAATACCCTGTGGTGGGGAATGGCCTCGTAATGTCTGTTGGGGAACAAGAAGTTCCCCCCCAGATGTTAACCACAGTCAATCGCGGCGGGGAATCACATTCACCACGTGATCGGCGGAACCGGCGGGGCCGGCGCCTATCGCGTGGTGAATGTGATTCCCCGCCGCGATGAAGGGGCCCGTCTCATCTGGACGGAAACCACGGCCCGGAATCCCTGGCAGAATTCCAGGCTGTGGTCAATTCGGGCGGGCACTGCAGCCAGATTGGCAGCGGCACCCACCTGTCTCCCCAGAGGGTGGGTGGCAGGCGAGTGGGGTGGGGGCAGGGCCATGCGGCCGCACGTTGCACCGTGCGGTGCGGCCCCTCCCCCTCCCCGATTCCCCGCCGGGATCAGTCGGCACGTCTGTTGGATGTGACGGGCTGATTCCGGCGGGGAATCTGAAGAGTGATTCCGGGACGGGACAAATGCCACCCCGTCTCATCTGAAATCACCCGCAGTGTCTTTTCTATCCTCTGTATTAGGAAACTCAAATTCCCCTGAATGAATGGCATCCCTTGGAGATGCCTCAGCCCAAACCACACACTCCTCAGTGTCTGTTGGCTTTCCCCAAATACTAGTTTTAAAACTGCTCTACCTCCTTTTTAATTTTTAGTGCCAGCATCCCAGTTCCACTTTGGTTAAGGTGGAGCTCAACCAGTCGGTATAGGTTCTCCTCCCCCAGAATATTCCCCAGTTCCTAATGCATCTAAAGCCCCTCTTTCTGCACCAAAGTCTCACCCACCCATGGAGACTCAGGAGTCAGCCTGCCTCTGGTATTTTGCAAATAGAACTGGAAGCATTTCTGAGAATGATACCCTGTGGGTTCTGGTCTTCAGTCTCCTACCTAGAAGCCTAAATTTAGCATTGGCGAGCGCCCGGAGGAAATTAAGGATTCAGATCCATTACAGATCTGGATTTTTAATTTTCAGATTTAATTACAGATCTGTATTATGTATATCCATATTTAAATCAATTTAAAAAATAAAAAATAGCAAGAAAATTGTAAAAATAAAAAAACTCATTGTGCATGTGCAAAGGACCACCGGACCATTCTGTGCATGTGCATCTTTTTTCAAAATTTTGAAAAAGGACAGCTGGTCTGTGCATGTGCAGACTGGCTGCCCTTTTCCAAAATAGTGGCTATGCTGCTGCTGCCATTTTGGAAAATGTCATGCATGTGTAGAATGGTGCAGTGGCCATTTTGCACATGTGTAGTAAAAAAAAAATTATTTATAGATTTTAAGCAGAACCACAACAGAGATGTTGTGGTTCAGTACGGATTGCTCCATAATACCCATCCCTAAAATTTAGCCTCTAGAACCTCCCTTCTATATCTTCCTATGTCATTGGTACCCACATGTACCACAACTACCAGCTCCTCCCCAGCACTCTCTAGAATTCTGTCTAGGTGACATGTGACGTCTGCTATCTTCACACCAGGCAGGCAATTTACCATGCGGTCCTTACAGCCACCAGCAACCCAGCTACCTACATTCCTAATAATCGAATCCCCAACTACCACAGCTGTCCTATTCCCCCCCCTCCTGCCCCCCCTCCCGGAGACTTATCTGTGCGTGAGGATAACACATCGCCTTGAAGGCAAGTCCCGCTATGGGATCACTTCCTGGCGTTCCAGTTGATTTGTTCAAATCAACACAAACGATGGCTCAGCTCAGTCTCTCTGGCCTTACTGGATTCACAGTCACTAAGCCTCTGCCAAAGTCTGCATCTAAAATTCTATACTAGCCACTTCCCTCAACTGTAAGCACCTCTCAGGGGTGATCCTTTCACTGCAATTCTATTTAGACACTGAGGAGCAATGTCTGGCAGCCTCCTGGAGTTATGGATCTTTTCAGCTGGCATTCAAAATATGCTGCAGGGTCAGGCTCCAAGCCCTGCAGGGAAAGGGGCCCTGAAACATGTCCTGGGATGAAAGAGGCTGGCCTCTCCCGGAAACGCTCCTTTCCTGCTGACAGAAGCCGCAGTTGGAGCCATAGGCGCATTACGCTTCAGCAGGTCTCTGACAGGAGGGGTGTGAGAGTGAGGTCTTTGCTCAGTAGCAGTGCTCACCTACCCCTCTTGCCATGGCATGGAATGGCATGCTATCACTCCAACCATGGCTTCTGTGAGGAGGATGCACTTTCAAGAGAGGGCAGTGAGGGGAGAGGGCATTTCCGGGTGAGGGGAGAGAGCAGTATATGCTGCACTGCTCCAGCTACTAGTGGCATGGGGGCCCTGCCTGTCCCAGGATCTGTTCTTCCTGTCCTAGACCCTGCCCCCATTCCAACCCTGGGCCCTGCCCTCTATAGGGGCCATCTCTGTGAGGCTGAGGTACCGAAGTCAGAATCCAGAATAGTGCAGATTGTGCAATTGCACAGGGCCCCAGACACACTTGAAATGACAACGTGATTGTGAGAAGTACTGGTGTAAAGTATCAGCCTATGGAGCCTGCCCTCAAATGGCTGTGGAGGACAGACCTATGCCAATTCATGAGGAGGCCCCAATACAAGGGGCCCATGAATAAACTAGAAATAATATATGTGTGGCATATGGGCCTGCAATCCAGTGAGCAATGAGTGTTATGAACAAAAGGGAATGTTATGTTTAATGGATCATAAAAAAATTAATGATGATAGCATTTTCTTGTTTTAGTGGATGAGTCTGTGTATCACACAAACATTCCTGCATGAGAAAACATGACCATTTTCCACAGGGCCCCAACTTCCCTGGACCTGGCACTGGCAAGCAGAGGGCCTTGTACAGAGAAAGATGATTCCCAAATATTCAGAAGATCACAAATGAGGATTGAGAGTAAGAAGTTCTGCAGTGGACACTAGGGAGGTTTCTTCTCCTTTGATTTCTCTTTTATCTATGCAATTGGCTCCCATTTCAGCTTACATACCTCTATGCATTTATTTTCACTGAGGCAGAGCAGTACTGCTATCTCTAATATTGTAGCTATGGAGAGATAGCAGCCTAATTAGCAGAGCAGCAGCACAGCCTCCCTCTAGTCACACAACATGTCTTCAGTTGATCCAGGAACAGAACTGGGGGAAGGGAAAGGGTAAGCAGGCAGACCTGTGCATTATCCACAAGATCAGGCTTTACCTATTAGCAAGGCCCCATGTTCACTGCATTTTCTATGTTGGTGGCAATGGGAGAAACACAGTGAACTTGGGTCCCTGCCTATTAGGGTGTTTTTAGATGTGACAGGTCCTGCCACAGCCATGAACTGCTCCGGGCCATGGCAGGACCTGTCAGTCTGGCCAGACCTTGGCCCGGCCGCTGAATAAATGTTATGGTGACCGGGCTGCGGAGAGGATGGGGATACACATGGCTGTGTGTCCCGAAGCTGCATGGACTGTCCTTCCCCCTGGATGACAGGCGACCATGATAGACAATGACAGCCACCATGGGGCTTGGCCCCTGCTACCAACCTGGACCGCAGTAAGTAAAGTGGGCCTTCAGACGTGAAAGCCTGCTTTACTCCGAGTCCGACAGCCAGATCCCAACCGTGATGTGGGCTAGTCCGCACTGTGACTTGGGGATTTCCCTGAGTGACAACCCAAGCTAGCCCCCTCCATGGTCGGGAGCCAGACCAGGCAAACATCTAGAAGCTGCATCTCAACGTGATAGCAGCACCTGGTTTAACCCGTGCTAACGTGGGTTAAACCATGCCACCATCACATCTGAAAACACCCACAGTTTGATGCTTTTTGTTCTCCATTTATACATGACATTGGGAAACAATTAAAAATGGAATAACTTTCCTAATCTAGATGTAGGTCCATAACTCCTATTGACATTGCATCATGTCCTCAGATGGTTTAACTTACTCTAGTTCCACTGTATATTGGTGAAGCTATTGTGATTTTATTAATAAAATGAAATTCAACTGAGATAAATGTAAAGGTCTGCTTTTAGGGAAGAAACCCCAAATGCACAAGTATACGATGGGGGATACCTGGCCTGGCAGCAACACATGTGAAACGGATCTAGGGATTCTGGTTGATCACAAACTGAACATGAGTCAGCAATGTGATGTGGCTGTAAAAAAGGCTAATGAAATTCTAGGATACGTTAACAGAACCATTGTTTCCAAATCAGTGGAGGTAATAATTCCTCTCTATTTGGCACTGGCCAGACTTCACTTGGAGTATTGTGTCCAGTTTGGGTTTGGGGCACCACTTTTTAAGAAGGACATTGACAAACTGGAGTGGGTTCAAAGGAGAGCAGCAAAGATGATAAATCACATTGCTAACTCATGTTCAGTTTGTGATCAGTCACAATCAACCAAATCAGTAACTGATCTCTAAATTCTCCTAACTGAGGAAACTATATTTCTGAACTCAGTATTAGTTCAAAATGCCACTACAGCCTATCTTTCCCACCCAGACCACAAAGTATCATTGTTCTCACTCTGCAGACAATGTATAGGCAACGCGTGGGTGAACTGCCCTTTTGACACTTTTATTTAGTGTCCGACGTGTGCTGGGTACTTACTTACCCTGACACTAGCTTTCCTGATTTTAAGTTTTTCCTTTTGTTATCCTTGAAGTGGAACTAGTGCGAATTATGATGTCCATCTATGGCAATTTAGGACTCTGCATAGTCTGAGCTCTTGATCGCAATGCCAGGGATTTTCATAGACTGCAAAATAAATGAACAAAAAGGTACTGAAAGTTTGCTTTTTTTAAATTTGATACAAGCAAAAGGCACTTTAAAATTTTAATATAATTTTGTGATAATGCAACTTTAGCAAAATATAAGAAAATTAATTAAAGCCATCTCTTCAAGAGTCAATAAATTCTTTGTCCTATTAAGAATCTACTTCTTGCTCATCCCTCATTTATGAACTGAATGAAAGATGCTTTCAGAAACTTGTAAATTTGTAATAAAAACATGCCAATCTCACACAGGGGGGGAAAGTAACCCCTCCCCCTCTTTCTCACCCTTTGCCCCTTAACCCCACACGTAGTCCCTTCGAGGTGTCTCCTCAAGGAGCTACTTTGTCAATTAGCTGAGCCCTACAATGTGTCCAGTTGTCAACACATGCAGTTTCATTATTTTCCTTTGTATACTAACAAATACAACTGTTGTCCAGTACTGTGTATTTGAACTTGCAATATAAAAACACAAACAATAAATCTCTTAATCACTAGTAGGTTTGGACTGTAGAAGAATGAATTAGTGGATGAAGAATTTGCAGGTGCAGCCAGGAGAAATTCAACAAAAGTCACACACTGCATGAAAAATCCAGCCTGCCTGGCATAGACAGAAGACTGCTTTTTGCTGCATCGGTAATAGATTCTATGACTTTGTATAACAAGGTGGAGACATGACGGGCCGGCTGTTCCCATGGGAACGAACGCCCCCACGGCCTGACCCGGCCAGAGGGAGGGAGTGGGGAGCAACATACACCCCCACGCTCCTGGCGGCACCCCACCCAAATGGGATTACAGGCAGCTATGGCTGTCATAGCAGCCCCCCATACCAGGAGGAGCTGGGCCCAGGAACAAATGTTCCCACTCAGTTCTGTCCTCTCTGGCCCAGTTGGGCCATGACTGGGTGCAGACTGTGAGCCCGCTTTGTTCCGGGCCCACATTTCCATCCCAGCCACCACTTCGGGCAGGGTTTGTTCTGGGCCCACATCTGGCAGGCCCGGATATTCAGGCAACGTGATGTCTGATAATACCCAAAGTAATTTAGATGGGATCTTTTATTGAGCCAACGTCTGTTGGTGAGTGTATGCAAGCTTTTGGGCCACAACTATGGACTGGTCAGGTGTAAAACTTATTGGTAACTAATAAGATTGAGAGAAGAGTTTCTTATGGTTGGAACTATGTGCCAGTTTGAGCAGACTAACAATAAAATCTCAAATTTCAACAACAAAATGTGTCATTTTAGTGTGTGTGTGTGTGTGTGTGTGTGTGTGTGTGTGTAAAAAACTGTCATGAAATGTCGCTAAATCTAAGCGCCTTTACTCCATTCTTGTGCTCCTTGACCTCTCTGCTGCCTTTGACACGGTCGACCACACACTCCTACTGGACTCCCTTCGCTCCCTAGGCTTCTGCGGCTCTGTCCTTGACTGGTTCTCCTCCTACCTCTCTGACTGCTCCTTTAATGTGTCTCTTCCAAATTCCAACTCCTCCTCCCTCCCTCTCTTGGTTGGGGTTCCCCAAGGCTCTGTCCTGGGCCCACTCCTCTTCGCTATCTACACTCTGTCCCTTGGCAAACTCATTGCTTCCCACGGCTTCCAATACCACCTTTATGCTGATGACACTCAACTCTGTATCTCCACCCCCTCTCTTCCCATCTGTCCAAGCTCGCCTCATCAACTGTCTCTCTGATATCTCCGCCTGGATGACCTGACGTCAGCTCAAGCTCAACATAGCTAAGACTGAACTCCTTATCTTTCCTCCCTACCCTTCCTCTCCCTCTTCCCTGTCCATCCTTATTGATAGGGTCACCATCTGCCCCGTTCCCCAAGCCCGTAGCTTGGGCTTCGTCTTCAATACTCACCTTTCCTTTAAACCTTACATCGACTCTGTTGCCAAGTCCTGTCACTTCGCCCTCCACAACATTGCTCGGATTTGTCCCTTTCTCTCTGTCTCCTCATCCAAAACCCTTGTTCACGCCATGGTCATCTCTCGTCTTGACTACTGTAACCTCCTCCTTACTTGGCCTCCCTCGCTCTCACCTGTCACCCCTTATCTCCATCCAAAACTCCGCTGCTAGGGTCATCCACTCAGCCTGTTGCTTCAACCACGTGCAGCCTCTCCTCTCCTCGCTTCACTGGCTCCCCCTTCCAGAATGAATCCTTCACAAACTCCTGTTGTTCACCTATAAATCCCTTCACAACCTGGCTTCCCCGTACTTCTCAGCCCTAGTCTCCTTACACACTCCTGTACGCACTCTCCGCCTCTCCTCTGCTCCCTCCCTCGCTCTCCCTCATCTCCCCTGCTCCCCTAACCGCCTTTGGCCCTTCTCCCTTGCTGCCCCCCATGCCTGGAACTCACTCCCTGCCCACATCCGCCTTGCCCCCTCCCTCCGCATCTTCAAATCCCTCCTCAAAACCCACCTCTTTCTCGCCGCCTTTCCAGACACCTGCTAGAACCTTCCTTCAATATTTACTGTCTGCCCTCCCCACAGACTCCTGCCTAACTGCAACTAAGCCAAGCACTGCACCTGAGACTTCACATCCGCTTGAATGTTATTGATCCCTTGTCTCTCCCTGTGTCCCCTCTCCTTGTCTCCCCCTCCATGTCTATTAGATTGTAAGCTATAGGCAGGGACTGCGTCTATCTTATTGTTCTGTAAAGTGCCAGGTACATAGCTGGTGCTATGCAAATGCTTATAATAAAATAATAATAATAATAGTAATAATAATTTTAAAAAAATTTAAAAGCAGCAAATGCTCAGCACAAATACTGTTGTGTGATTCTAGGAATACATAGAATCTCACCAAAGCTTCCCTGGAGATTTAAAAAGGAAAATATACAGCGGAGCTAGGCTGCACTTACAAAAGCTGGATTTGATATGGAAACTAGTATGTTCCTATCAGATGCATGCACACTGTTGACACAGCATAATTACAGAACTATCTATGTGCACTGAAATGGAAAAATAAAGCTTAGATGAGGTGCAAAACTATGTGGGTGGTGCAACAATTTATTCTATTGTATTTCCATGACTTTTGGCCTTCTTCTCTTGACCATGCTGTGACATGTCATAAGAAATAACATGATAAAGCTGTAGTACTGATGATAAGCAATCACTGCAATTTTCCTTTGGAAGCAAAATTACAAGCACCAAAGTGGCTAGAGTTAAATTAGCTAATGATTAGCATGCACCCCTACCCATCCAGCTCAGTGTCTACGTGGGCGAACACTGAGTGGGCGAACACCCATTTCCCCACCCACCGCCAATTGTATACATGGACGCGCTCCCCCCCTCCCCGCACACCTGCCCGAACACCGAGCAGGGGAGGGGGCATCGGTGTAAAAACAGCCTATATCTATATATAAATATAATTTCTTCTTGGGTTGTTTTTATTTGCCTTTTATTTCTAAGCCTTTATGTTGTGCTTGTTTCATGCTTCAGTCTTTTCTCTGTAATCATGAGTGCACGAAACAGACCTCTATTATGATGAAAAATGAGAGTTTCAAAAGTCCCAGCTGCTGGTGTCAAATGGTTTTAAAGTCATCAATTATTGTGAAACTTGTGATAAAATCTTGGGACATGAAAAGAAATGGTGAGAGCCAGTCTATGCTGGAAATCTCTGATTTTAAGATGATGGTGGGGAAGCCTCCCAACTACACTATGCTGAGTTAAGTAAAAAGCAGTGGCCTAATTCCTAACTGCAAAGGCATACAGGAAACAAATCTGCACATACTGTTGGAACTTAGCCTGGTTTAGTTCAGGATGTGCCAAAGTCCTGCACTGGGACACAAGGGAGAGTCTGGAAGCTTGAGGACATGGGAAGCTGGAGCGTAGGAGAAATGGGGGAGTCTCTTTCTATAGCTGGTTGTGTTGTGAAGACATTTCCTGTTTCCTGTGGGTGCTTTATATAGACCAGGGCATCCAATGAGGAAACAATTAGGGCCCAGCCAATCAAGAAGAGAATGGGAGTGGAGAAGCATGCGGCTCTAGCTTCAGGAGACATCCTGGTGACTGAGTGGGCAAGAGCTGTCTTTGAGACCCATGTTTAAGGCCTGCTCTTGTCAGAACCTGACACATGCTTTTTCAGTCCAGAGGCAAACTTAAAGGATTAGTTTATCTGAGTAAATGTTCTTTTCCAGAGCACATGGTACTTGTGTTGCAATGTCTACTTCAGTTGCTAATCTGTAATAATCAAATGGCAGTTTCAAGCAGATGAAATTTGCATCTTGTTAAAGACCTTTCCTCTGAGGGACAGGATGGTAGTTCTTTAATGTGGTCCGTACTTCTCCCCTCCTTTTTTTATTGTGTGTGTTCAAGTTAAAAAATGAGGGTGGGGTGAAGAAATCAATTTATTAAGTGTGCACTGGTTTGACAAATTAGGAAAGAAGGGAGTGGTTTCTTCTGGTTTCCCAAAGGGAAGCTAACTAAACAGAGGTAAGCTACACATTACAAAGCACAGGAGACAAGAAGCTGGTAAGGCAAAAAATTCTTGCTACAGAGAGAAGTCCTATCTGACTGCTCAGTAACAGTTACTGTTGTAGTTTCAGTCTTGTCTACCATTATGGATGTGCACATAGTACCACATACCCTTTTTAAGATGCTAATTAAACAGTTAATGAGTTATGATACTACCTTTTCAGTTTGATAAATCTGGAATAAGAAAAAGAGGTGGCATGAGCATTCACAGAGGCTTTGAGCATGGCTGTCTCTAGCATTGGGACAGCTTGGTTGAAGACATCTTTAGACTTTCTACTAGAGAAGTACCCTAGTAGTAGTTTCTAGGGGCGGGAAAACCGGTAAATCCGGTATCCGATAATGCCGGTACCGGGCGTACCGGCATTATCGGATTCAACCCGGTAATCTGGTCCGGGTACCGGATTCCGGGTACCAGATTTTTTTACATTGCAGCCATTTAAAAATAGCTGCAATGTAAAAAACTTAAAGCCCCAGCAAAAAAGTTTAAAAAAACAAACCCTCCCCGAGTCCAGGCTGTGCGGGTGGAAGGGGGGACACCCCCCACCCACCCTGCCCAGCCTGGATTTTTGTTTAAAAAAAGACTGAGAGGCGAGCCCACCCCCCAGCACCAGCGGCCGCGGCGTCCCCGCAGCCACCGGTAAGTATGACCCGATCCCTGGGGGGGGTGTTTAACACCCCCCCAACCCCCCAGGGATCACCCCTACTAAAGTTCAGTGCGCTTGCTTACCTTGCGGAGCTCCGGCGGCGG
>QEPC01001021.1:106532-118233 GCA_003113815.1 Sphenodon punctatus | reverse complement strand
GGCTGGGCAGGGTGGGTGGGGGGTGTCCCCCCTTCCACCCGCACAGCCTGGGAGGGGGAGGGAATTAATTTATTTCATTGATTTCAATGGGGACACAGCGCCCCATTAAAATCAATGAAATAAATCCGGTACCGGTATACCGGATTTAATCCAGGAATCCGGTTTTCAGAGAACCGGTAACCGGTAAATCCGGTAGCCGGTAATGGGCCCGGGGTCCCACCTCTAGTAGTTTCTGCTCATGCTGGTTTGTGTTCAGTTTCAGGTTTTAAGTCTGTGGTCCGAGTTCTCTTGTCATCACTTCATGGTCCTGAAATTAATGGTCCTGAATGTATGTCCTTGGTAGCCAGAAGAGAGAGAATAATGCCCAGATTTTTTTAATTTTTTTTGGGGGGGGGGATGTGCATCATGAGACATGGTAGATTTCCTTCTGTTTGTAGCAACATTCCTATTTAAGAGCAAGGAACTAAACTCAGTCTGAACTAAACTCTGCTGCTCTTCTGAAGCAAGAGATGACAAGCTTAAATGTCTCTTTATTTGGGACAGGTCAGGCAGAGTGATATTGGTGTCACAGGGTGTGTCACTAAGGAAAGCAGGCATGAGAAAAGGTGTGTTAGAGAAGTAAGATACAAGGGCAGTCTCAGAATGTTTATTAGGGGGAAGGAGCAGGAGAGTCCCTATGCCTCACCCCCTTCTGACTTGATCCTGTCCTCTATGGAGCACTGTGACAGGCAGTGTCTTGGACCGGTGTGTGTGTGTGTGTGTGTGTGTGTGTGTGAAAGAGGTGGTGCTTCCCTTGCACTCCTTTCCAAGCACCCATGATAAGGCGAGGGGTTGATAAAGCTTATCAGGAAGCTTTTGGACGCAGTGAGAGCTCAATGGGCTTGTTATATTATATAGACCTGTAGTATGAGGCCAGTATTTCTATGGTAACTAGTACCAGTAGTTAATGGACAATCTGGAAAACATGAGAAAAATTTCCTAGGGAAAAGTGGGCATCTAACAGCCCATTTCAACCATTCCTCCAAGTATGGAAAAGGAATTTGAGGAGGAATAATATAGTCATACCATATGTTTTAGGCAGCACCTCAGTCGGCCAGGTCTTTGGTTGATGTTTCTTAGCTGTGAAATTTATTTGGATTTAGACAATACTTCACTTGACTGACTCTTAAGATGAACAAAGCAAGGAGTTTCTGGCAGGACCGTAATTTGGGTACCTACCAACTCCTTCCAGATATGGCCACTCATGAGAGAGTTCTCCAACAGAAGGAATGGACAGGGAGATGACTCATGGCTTGAACTTTTCTGCCAGTAATTTATGGTCATTCTCTTGGTGACTTGCAAGTCACAAGGTAGGCCCTCTATGTACCTTGCAGTTAGTGATATTCTCAATGTTACTCGTTTCTTTGTGTCCAGCTTTACACCAGCAAATGGTGTATCTATTTCTAAGGGATGTGTCTTTCAGGAAGCATCTTGCGCTAGAGTAGAGCTGAAATGACTAGTGAATGTATTACTCATGAGTAATTGCCAAATTTTCAGGTAGTCCTGCTGCAAGTTCCCAACCTATACTTGTATACCTGCTTTGGATTGTGAGTGAGAAGGGGGAGTGTATGTGTAAATAGCTGCCTACTAGTTTTAGAAATCAGCTGATAGAAAGGGACTTGAGCAGACAGAGAGTCTGCTAGGACCCTGGGCACAGCTGACCCAAAGCAGAGCTGCTGAGTCACACCAGAAGGGCCCCTTTAAGACTCTAACCATAAGCTCTTTATATGACCAATATGCAGTTCCTGAAGTTACCTAGGGGATGCTGGACTGGATGGACCATTGGTCTGACCCAGTACAGCACTTCCTATATTCTTAAAGGGACATCAGAGTGTAATGAATTTCAGACACTATTCAGACTTGTGACTAAAAGCAAGAAAATCTGTATTCCATTGCTCTGGGCCAGCCAGAATGGGACAGACTGTAACACACATATCTTCCAAACTGCCAACATTTAATTATGAGTCACCAACCTTTCAAATGGGTAACAGACAGGGACACAACAAAAAAAGCAGAGGAGGAAGTTTTTAATTGCATGAAATTCATTCACTGAATATGCATGAAATTTCTGTAACCTCAGACTCAGGACTCAGCATTTCTGATTTTGATAATTTGCAGTCAGATAATATCAGGTTTGTGGGTGCGAGAGGAAAATGTTGATCTGACATGAAGGGCACATCTTGTAATCAGGCAGAATCTAGGGAAGAACTGAAGCAATTATTTAACTTGGTGGAGATGAACTAGAGGGATATCTAAGAGACAGGACCAGGTGAAAACAATGGGTAAAACAGACGTGACAGTAGCCCCCCATGTTAGCCCACCTTACCCCAGGACTCACCCGCACATTTGTTCCGTTCCCGCCAGATGGGCCCTCCGCCAGCAAAATGGAGGCAGGAGGGTTGCCGCACCCCTCTCTGTGAGAGGGACACGGAGGGGGCCGCAGGGGGTTGGGGAAACCCCATCCTGTTCAGCCCAGGAACCTTTGATAGGTTGCCCGGGCATCATGTGCCTTGTGTTCGGGCACATGATTGGTCAGTGTGGGGGCAACTCTTCCCCCTTTTCGGAGGGGGGGAGGAGGAGTTTGCCGCCCATGCGGGTTACTGTCACCAGGCATTTCAGTCATGCCTGTTTCCCTTAGCAGTCAGCAGCAGAGCCGCGATGGGAAAGAGAAGGGCTGCCGTGGCAAAAAATATGCAGTCCAAGAAGCGCCCAACCGGGGAGCCCGAGGCAGTAGCCCTGGCCCTTGAGCAGGTGCCCCCAAGGGTGGAGCTGGTGAGTGAGGCATCCCCTCCACCACCGCAAGGTGAAATGAGGAGCCGCTTGCAGGCCTGTGAGGCCCTGGCGGTTTCCCTAAGGAATGCGGGGGCGGGGGAAGCAAGGGAGGTGAACCCCCCATGTGCCAAAGGGGAAGAGGAGGTCCTGCATTACTCCCCTGATAGCACGTGGGCACAGGGGGGGAGGGGACGAGCCGGCCGCTGAGGCATGGGGGAAGGGCCATATCACTCCCTGCCAGATTCAGGGATGGGGCCAGTGGAGAGGGGTACACTTCATGCCCCCCTGTGGGACTGGCCTAGACCATTTGGGCCCATCGCTAGGGCAGAGAGACAACAGGCCTAGCCATGAGGTGCCTTTCCCTGGGAGAAGTGGGTGGCACGTAGCTGCCCAGGCATGGGAAAGTGACTCGAACAAATGGGTCAGGAGAGAGGGGACCCAATTACAGAAGACCACCCCTCACCCCCCCAGGGCAAGGTCAGGGGGCCGCCGCAGGTCGGTCCAGGGCCCCTTCTCCGGCATCACTGGGAGCCCCGCCTAAGGGGAACCCTCAGGGGGCTGGGGGAGGAATTTCTGTTTTGACAGGCGAGGCTGGATGGGCAGCAGACAACACCCAAGGGGGACACAGCAAAGGCAATGAAGATGTTGGGGATCAGGAAATGTGGGAGCAAATTCAGACGTTGGAGCGTGAGCTTGGATCGATGGCGGAGCAAAGGATGAGCGGTTGGGAGCAACCAAGGGAGCAAGCTTGGCAAGATGAACCATGGGCCCAAGAAGGTGAGCATGAGCAAACCCCTGACTAGGCTGTGGGCCTAGTCAGTGGGCACCTGGGAAAGGGGTGACCAATTGCTGAACAGACATTGGTTGATGACCACTGCCCCTTGGCTGCAGCAGCAATTGAAAAATTGGAGGGCAAAAGGGGGTCAAAGGGACCACTCAGGAGCTGTGGGCCTAGTCAGCGGTCACAGGGAGCAACAGAGGTCAGCACAGCAACCCCCCAGGTTGGAGGTCAGCGCCAGGCACCACAGATGCTCTGGTGGAACGGCGCATGGGTAAAGGTCACGCCCATTCCCTTCCCACCCCCAGGTACCATGCTGCGTGGAGTGGCTTTCAGCCCATCGGTGCAGTGGGACAAAGAGAAGGGCTGGGACCTGGGGTGGGGTCACAGTTACGTACAGCCCCTAACCCTGACCCATGCAGTCTTCCCCCCCCCCCAAGGTGGGGAATATTCAGAACTGTCTGCCCCCATCGGAGAACACCTGGCCTAGGCCACCAGGGAAAGGATTTGAAGGGGGGAGTTTATAGACATCTTGGCTCTCTTGTTTAGTGATCCCATCATGGATCCATCTGAAAAGGATGAGCGAAAAGAAAGGGAAAGGTTTCGATGGCCCAAGGCAGATAGGAACTGGGCAAACTGGTCCTCTGCTTTTTCAATCTATTTGGAGATAATACTGGAAGTTTCCCCAGAAAAGGCGGTGTAATTGTTGCCGACATAGTAAAAAGGGCATATGGTGTGGGACCCCCTGGCCCATGGCTCAAGTATGACGAGGCCTTTTGCCACAGAGCAGCTTTTACCCCTGGGCTCCATTGGGATCACCACGCTCAGGATTTATGGCTTGACTGCATGGTGGACACAACCAATGTGCCTAAGTCTGATAGTAGGCACGTACTAGTTAAAGGGGGAGTCGCCCCAGCAAATGACCCCAATAGGTTGGATGGCAGGCAGGGAGGCGGTGCCACCTGTTGGGAGTACAACAGGAATGGGAGGTGCACCCAGGGCGCCTGTAAATTCCATCATGCCTGTTCTGTGTGTGCTGGTGCCCATTCTCTTTCAGCCTGTTACAGGGGGAAACCAATGGGCGGTAGGAGGAGTCTGCAAGGAGCAGGAAGTGGAACGGGTACAAACAAGCAAGGCGGTCAGCAGGGGGCCGGGATGGGAAAGGGACCCAACCCCAATTAAATTTAAGAGACTTGAGAGGGCATTGATCCACCATCTGGACAGGGTAGAGGTGGAATATGTTTTACAGGATTTTGAGTTCAGTTTTCCCATCCCGGTGTGTGCTGTCCAACAGGGGCATGAACCTCCTAATTTGAAATCGGTAAAAGGAATGGAGAAGGTAGTTAGAGATAAGATTGGGAAGGAGGTAGAGGAAGAAAGAATAGCTGGCCCATATATGGAGCCTCCCTTTGAGAATTTTGTGGTATCCCCCTGGGGATCGTACCAAAGAAGGCCCCTGGAGAGTTTTGACTCATCCACCACTTGTCTTACCCACGGGGGCACTCTGTCAATGACGCCATCCCTAAGGACCTGTCAACTGTACAATACACATCCTTTGATGAAGCAATAGACAGGGTTAGGGCGCAGGGCAAGGGGGCCCTCCTAGCGAAGCGTGATGTGAAATCGGCATTTAGGCTCCTGTCGGTCCATCCGGACAGTTTTCAGCTTTTGGGGATGAAAATTGAGAGCTCTTATTACTATGACAGGGCCATGCCCATGGGCTGCTCGATTTCTTGCTCTGCGTTTGAGCATTTTAGCTCACTGGTGGAGTGGGTTTTCAGGAAGACCATAAGGAGAGGTGATGTCTCGAAATATCTAGATGATTTTTTGATAATCGCCTCCCTTGTTCCAGGGGATTGCGAGGAATTGTTGAGGGAATTTCAACTTCTAGCGGCTGATTTAGGACTCCCACTAGCCCCCCCCAAAACAGAGGAACCAACCACTAGAATTACTTACCTGGGGATAGAGATGGACACCATCCGCATGCTGTCATGTTTGCTGGTGGAGAAGTTGGAGGTTTTGAGAGGAAAGATACAAGTGTGTCTGGGGGCCAAAAAAGTCACGGTTCGCACTTTGCAGTCATTGTTGGGCAGCCTAAATTTTGCGTGTAGGATTGTGGTACCAGGATGAGCCTTCCTGTTGAGATTGTACGCCCCGTTAGCAGGGACCCCTCCGCAGTACCACCATGTGAGAGTCACCCAGGAGATGAAGGAGGATTTAGGGACTTGGGCTGCATTTTTAAACGGTTTCAATGGGGTAAGCTTTTGGCAGGAGAAGTTTAAGTTAGATGCTCAGCTCCAGGTGCACTCTGATTCAGCAGGGGGTGTGAGTTTTGGTGTGTATTTTAGAGGGCGCTGGTGCGCAGCCCCTTGGACTGCATCTGGGGTGACCCGAGACTTAACATTCCTGGAGCTTTTCCCTATAGTGCTGGCTGTTCAGCTTTGGGTAACGGATTTTGCCAACAGAGCAGTCATTTTCTGGTGCGCCAACATGGCGGTAGTGCACATTATTAATTCCATGTCATCATGGTCCAAGAGGGTGATGAGGTTGGTAAGGGCAATGATGCTGAAGTGCCTACAGAACATACTTTTTACTGCACGCCACGTTCCCGGGATAGATAATAGCATAGTCGACGCGCGCTCTCAGTTTCAGATGGAGTGATTCGGGGAACTAGCGCCATCTGCAGCACCCAACTCAGAGTCGCTATGGTTTGACCCGGAAGGCCTAGTAGCGGCCTGAAGCGCTCCAGAGCACCGCCGCTGCCAGACCTGCCACCACCGTCGCTTCCACCACCGGACCTGGGGCCAGAGCCCCGGCACCAGCAGGTAGGTCAATCCCTGCGGTGGGTTTAAAAAAAAAAAAAAAAAAAAAAAAAACTTCCCAGGCTGGGCAGGGTGGGGGGGAGGTGATCCCTGGTGCCCCTTCCACCCACACAGCCTGGACGGGGTAGGGGTAGGGAAAACCGGGTTCCCTCCTGTCCCCCACCCGAACGGGTTCGGAACCCAAACTTTGTTCAGCCGTTTCGAGGGGGCAGTTTGGATTTGGGGTGTTTGCAAACAGTCCGAACACCCCAAGTTCGGGCCAAAACCCCCGAGTTTGGGCCAAACCCCAAACTCCCAAACCACATTCACACATCCCTAGTCTCAGGCAATTTCTTCATTCATGGGAATGGAGCTCTCCTGACACGGCACCAGTTCACTGGGGTTTTGAAGCAAGCACTAAAGGCGGTGGGTTTGCCAGCAGAGAGATATGGATCCCATTCTTTTAGAATAGGTGCCGCAACTACAGCTGCAGCTGAAGGTGTGTCAGAAAGGGTCATCAGGGCCATAGGCTGATGGCGATCCCGTGCCTTTCGGGGTTACATACGGCCTTTAAACCTGAACTAACAAGTTGTCTTTTGCATTTCACCCAGGCCCCAGTCACCATCAGGGAAGCAGGACTGTGGTATGGGTAGTCGACCACAGCTTGGTCCGCCGGGCTGGAGATGCGGCGAAGCATACCCAATGTGGGACGCAACTGGGCCTCTTGTCCAGGGCAAAGATAGCGTGGATAGGACATGGGGGAATCAAATGGGAACATTTGGTTCCAATGTTATCCCGCAGTCAACACCATCCATATCCTGGGATCATAGTGATTCACTTGGGGGAGAATGACTTGGGGGTAACAACCAGTGTTAGCTTAGTGGTTAAAATTAAAACTGAGTTGCCCCTAATTAAGGGGTTTTTCCCAGGGGTAAGGATAGCGTGGACACACTTAGTACCACGACTCACATAGGGGGACTCACCTCATCCCAAGAAAATTGACAAGGCATGCAGAAATGTCAACAGGGAGATTAGGAAATGGTGGGTTGGCTTAGGGGGTAGCTGTGTTTGGCATGGACAACTGACATACAGAAGGCCCGAGCTGTTCCTGAGGGATGGGGTCCATTTGTCCCATGAGGGTAATATCCTGTATTTGTCCAAGTTGGCAGAGGAGCTTTTGAACTTGGTCTGAGCAAGAGTTGGTGGGGGACGGGACATTTCAGAAGCTGATTGTCCCATTCTGGTGGCGGGGGTCCAGTATGGTTAATAGGTGTTTTTAGGTAGTTTTAGGATAGAAGAAAGAGTCATCTCCATAAGAAATGGGGAGGGGGGGGGGACGATACCTGGCGATAAGCAAGCAGGACATGGCTAACAACAAGATTGGTCCCCTGGGAGGGGTGTCAACCAGGGGGTAAGGGCAAGCATGGCCCTCAAACCTTAATAACACCATTACTCCTTACTCGTGCCCATCCAGGCATTTCCCCTTCGGCCTTGGCCAGGGAGCTGTTCGAGGGCATATCCACGCCATACACCTGTTAAGAGTTTGATCAGTTTCTTCAGATAAAATACTGGACCCATGATTGCTTAGTAGCAATCTCACCAATGTTCTTGCTCTGTTTGATTAAAGAGTGCAGCCATTTAATTCCATTTCAAGTCTCCATGTCTCATTTCTGGGGGGTGCGATGGCAAGTTCACCCGTGTCTGCCCCGGAGCAGGCTGCCAGCTGCTATGGAATGTGTCAGGCAGTGGCGGTCAGAGACACAACCCAGGCTAAAGTGGTCTAACAGTCTCTCTCCCATCTATTGTGTGCCTAAGCCCCACCCTGAGATGAGGCCAGTGGATTGGAACACCATGCTTACCCAGCCCCGGTAAACAGCTGTTGGGGGGGGCTGGAGGCGCATGCGCAACCAACACAACAAACAGCTGTTGGGGGGGCACTCCTGGGGCCTCCCGCCATCAGTTGTTTGGTAGGCTCACCTAGCCTGCCAAACAGCTGATGGAGGCACTCCTGGGGGCTTCCCCCATCAGCTGTTTGGTGCAAGTACCTGAAGGGCCCCCCATCAGCTGTTTGGTGTGCTCGCCCAGCCTGCCAAATGTATATATCCAAGGGAGGATATACATTTTAAAATAATAATAGTAAATAATAAAGGATCCAAGAACAGAGCCCTAAGTAGCCTATAGTCACCGTGGTGGCCACAGGTGCATTTACATAAGGGCTGCCAACCAACCATGCCCCAGGGCAGCTGAATCATCAGCTGTGTGTCGTCCCATGGCTGCTTGCCCCAGACTCCTTTCACTGCTGCTTCTGCCAGTTAGCGCTAAGCAGGTGTGCTTAGCCAGTACCAATTATTAATTATTATTATTATTATTTATTATTATTTATATAGTGCAGGCAGTGTACCTGGTGCTGTAAATCAACAGTTATAGACAGGTCCCTACCCCCAGGGGTTTACAATCTAAGAGACAAGGAAGAGATTAACATTGGGCGAGACAAGAGTACATTCATGAGGTTGAGAGCTGCAGGTGCACGTGCTTCACTTATTTACAGGGAACTAGATCCACCCACACCCCCATGGGAAGGCCCCGCATGCACCCATTAGTACTGGATAAGCATTAAGGGAGTCTGGGGCATGCATACACACTGTGGCAGACATACAGCTGATGATTCAGCTGCCCTGGGGCATGGTTGGTTGGTGCCCCTCATGTAAATGCATCCATGGCCACTGCCAGGTTGACCATAGGCTAGTTACGGCTCTGTACAAGAAAACTGTACAGTCCATCCTCCTCCTCCTCTAAATGCTTCAGTTTGCAGTTGGATATTGAAGACATTTTACATACATAACATTGTGTGAAAGTTCTTATGTGGTGAGAAACCTTCATTTTCTGTAATATGATAAACTTTGGGGTAGGTAGGATTTTACTCTTTGACTATGAATTTGATCAGAAAACCAGAGCAACAGTTATTCCTTAAAAGTATGCAAAGTTCATTTCTTAAAATATCAGTTCTTATGGAAGTTGCTAGAATGGTAGCTCTGGGAGCTGAATTCCTCCCTTTACTGAGGTACTTGGTCCCCTATGACTGCTGCATGAAGAAAGGGCCTCCATGTATGTCTAAACTCGGCAACCCAATCCATCAGAGAGAAAGAAACCACCTTCTGAATCATGATCACCAAAAATTCCCCCCTTGCATATAACTATGAAGGAATGTCCAGGTGATTGCAGAGTGAATCATCATTGCTACATGCCGGCATCATCAGTTATCCCAGCCAGTAGTTGAGGCAGAGGATTTTCCTTGTGTGTTAATTAGCTATGCAGGAGATGGCCTGAATTCAACAAGGCCCCTTTGCATTCCACCAGCATAAAATTAGGACAAAGGCCCTGATCGAGATCAAAAGGGAGGGAGCGTCTATGAGTGATAGTATAGATTGGACCCAAAACATAAGACCTTCATTTTGGTCCTACCCAAGACTCAGGCCTTACATACTCTTTGTTCATCTGTATAGTGTCATCAGTAGCCCTGTAAAAAGTAGCCCTGCTGCCCCGAGCTGTTTCAGGAGGGACGGGGCAAAAATATGATTAAATAAATAAATTAAAAAACTGGAATTTATCAGAGAAAAGTTCTCTTTGTATAAAACATCAGCATGGGTCGCACAGCCACACCTCAAGTAATATTTAGGAAAGTTAAGGAAGAAAATAGGGTAGACCTGAAGGCACTTCTTGTGAAACATTTTCTCCCTATTTAAATTGATTTGGAAAAATGACAAAAAGTAATCAATGGGGAATATTTCTACAAGCAAGCAAGTGGTAGTGCTCCTCTACACAAACCTACTGAGAGTAATTCACTCTGAATATAGGACCAGTCATTTTCTCATTCAAACAAATCACCGAGGAGTATTCAGCTATCAGCAGGTCTTCCCACAGTCAGAGAAGGTGGTAGCCAGTCTCTAAGTGACAACAATTGAAATATTATTGCTTTTCTCCACATAATTGGGACCATAGTATGGAAGCTAAATAAATATATCCTCTCTCCAGCATTCACAGAGGAGCCTGCTGCTGCTGGATCTATAAGTTTATACAACAGATCAGCTTTGACACTTCCCCTCACATTCTGCTTTGCATATGTCATGCTCTACATTACCACTCTCTAATTATAATTAGCACCAGAGGCAACATTAATTGAGATGAACAATTAAGCCGGGTGGAGTTGAAACTGGACATTTCAGGCCAAATTCCTCCTTCATCTTTTTTTTTTTTTTAAAGTAGGAAACTCACTGGAATGATGCAGTGGAGGGAGGCACAGGACAAGTAAGGAGCTAAACGTTGGTTAATTTAAGTTTTAGAGCAAACTGGTCCAGGAAAGACCAATGTATTTCACAGCTAAAAATACTCTCTCGCTGAGAGACATGACATCTGTGGATTTACAACCTAGTAATTATCTGTGAATAATGATTAGCTGTTCTCACATAATTAACCTGGGAGGCTTCAGCTGGGCAGGCTGGGTCAGCCAATGCTTCTGTCCTTGGAGGCACTAATCAATGTGTTCCTCAAACCACAGAACCTAATCCAGAAACACCCCAGAAGCCACTGGGCAGCCTTGCTCACTTTATCTGTAAGAGCAAGTTAGTTTCTGTGGGATACATTACAGTGGCTGGATTGTTCAGTCTGGCTGGGTGTTTTTAAAAAAGGGTAACAGCCATGAAACTGCAGACGTTTGCCTTGTTAGGGGGGTGGTGGTCCAAAAGCTAAATCTTACCACACAACACAGTGTAATTACAGCTGTATAGTATAGAGTAGGTTTATATAAAATGAGCCTTCCCTGCCCCAAGTGCTCCCAACCCTCACCACATTCCTGCTGTTTTCACTGGACCTGAGAGAACACTGAGCTCCAGCAGTGGCTTTGGTTCTAACTAGCACGTACTGTGCTTTTTGGGAAATAGAAGCTGAGAGTATGGACTCATAAAAATGTGTAAAAGAAAAATGGGAGGTAGGGAAATCAAGGGGGCATCCCCCCAGTACATACTCTCCAGTAGTGCCTTGTTTACATAAGAACATAAGTAGTAGAGGTGGGACCCCGGGCCCATTACCGGCTACTGGATTTACCGGTTACCGGTTCTCTAAAAACCAGATTCCCGGATTAAATCCGGTATACCGGTACCAGTTTTATTTCATTGATTTCAATGGGGCACTGTGTCCCCATTGAAATCAATGAAATAAATTAATTCCTCCCCCCTCCCCCTCCCAGGCTGCGCGGGTGGAAGGGGGGACACCCCCCACCCACCCTGCCCAGCCTGGATTTTTGTTTAAAAAAAGA
>QEPC01001021.1:91268-106134 GCA_003113815.1 Sphenodon punctatus | reverse complement strand
CGCCGCGGCCGCTGGTGCTGGGGGGTGGGCTCGCCTCTGAGTCTTTTTTTTAAAAAAAATCCAGGCTGGGCAGGGTGGGTGGGGGTGTCCCCCCTTCCACCCGCGCAGCCTGGACTCGGGGAGGGTTTGTTTTTTTAAACTTTTTTGGTGGGGCTTTAAGTTTTTACATTGCAGCCATTTTTAAATGGCTGCAATGTAAAAATATCCGGTACCCGGAATATGGTACCCGGACCGGATTTACCGGGTCGAATTCGATAATGCCGGTACGCCCGGTACCGGCATTATCGGATTCCGGATTTACTGGTTTTCCCGCCCCTAATAAGTAGTGTCATACTGGGTCAGACCAATGGTCCATCAAGCCCAGCATCTGTCTCCAACAGTGGCCAATCTCTTTCTCTTGGGAGAAGTACCCAACAGGTTGCAATGGGCAATCCATTCCCTGTTGTTCCAGCCCCCAAGAGTAAGAGATTAATCATGTTCCCAAAACCTACTTGACTAATAGCCATTAATGGACCTATCCTCCAAGAATTTATCCAATCCCTTTTTAAAACTAGCTACACTATCGGCCTTGAAGACTTCCTCTGGCAGTAAATTCCACAAGTTAATTGTGCACTGAGTGAAAAAAATACTTTCTCTTATTTGTTTTAAATCTGCTGTCAGTTAATTTAATCATATCCCCACTCAGTTGTCTCTTCTCCAGGCTGAAGAGCCCTAACCTATCAAGCATCTCTTCATACAGGAGACGTTCCATACCCTTGATCATTTCTGTTGCTCTTCTCTGTACCTTTTCTAGTTCTACTGTGTCTTTTTTGAGATGAGGTGACCAGAACTTCACACAATACTCCAAGTGTGGTCGTACCATAGATCTATGTAGAGGCATTATGATATTTTCAGTTTTATTATCTATGCCTGTCGGAATTATTCCTAACATTCGCTTTGCTTTTTTGACCGTGACCATACACTGAGTTGAGGATTTCAATGTGTTGTCCACAATGACTCCAAGATCCTTTTCCTGAGTGGTAACTCCTAATTTAGAACCCAGCATTGTATACATATAGTTTGGGTTATTTCTCCCTATGTGCATCACTTTGCACTTGTCCACATTAAATTTAATTTGCCATTTGAATGCCCAGTCACCCAGTGTTGCAAGATCCTCCTGCAATTCTTTACAGTCTACTTGGGTTTTATCTACCTTGAGTAACTTTGTGACATCTGCAGATTTGATCACATCACTCCTTTCTCCCTTCTCCAGATCATTAATTAATATATTAAATAACACTGATCCCAGTACTGATCCCTGGGGCACTCCACTAGTTATTTCTCTCCACTGTGAGAACTGACCATTAGGGATGGGCGAACGCGGTTCAGAAGTTCGGAGTTCAGCCCGAACTCGGCTTGTTCGGATGACCGAACACGAACACGAACACACCGAACGAACCGAACGGCAAAATGGACGAACAGTTCGGTCAGTTCGGATCGCGTTCGGGTGAGTTTGGGTGGCAAAAAAAGGTTCACTGGAAGGTCAAATATGACAGGGAGGTGTCAGTCACTGAGAAGCAGACTTCCAGGCACCAGGGGTGGAGAGGCTTGCAAGAAACGAAACTAATTATCTGCCTCCCCCCTTCCCAACACCTTCTGAGCTAGTCACTGTTCCTGAACAGCAGGCATTGAGTAGGATTTTTAGATTGCTTTAAGTTTCATTTCAGTTTTGTACTGAAATGAAACTTAAAAACTGAAACCTTGTGTTATGCATTTCACTGTACAGACTCATTGAGTATGTATGTATTCAGTTCACTACAGACTCCTCTTCTGTTTGTGACTCCGCCCCATCCCATATATATGGGATGTATATATATCCATATATCTATATCTCCATATATACACACACATATGTATGGATATGGATATGGATATGGATATGGATATGGATAGATAGATAGATAGATGTAGAGAGTTGTAGGAGTTAGCTTAGTGATAGAGATAGCGTTAGTGATTTAGTTTTAGTGTTTGTAGGAATAGGCCTGTGTACTTATTAGATAATCCATTTAGTTCATAGCATTTATAATAGTTAATAGCAGTTAGATTTAGTGTAGATAGATACATATAATATTAGATAAAATAAATAAATTTTAAAAACCCATATAAAAACAAAAAACTAAAATAAAAAACAAAAGAAAACCATATAAAAAACAAAGAAAACACCCATAACAACATTTCCCGAACGGCCGAACAGAACAGCCGAACGGCCTAACCAACAGATACCGAACAGCCGAACCCAAACTCGGCAAACTAACCGAACGGACGAACCGAACGGACGAAATGAACGCAGTCGAACTGAACGCAGTCGAACTGAACCCGAACTGCGATCTGTTCGCCCATCCCTACTGACCATTTAGTCCTATTCTTTGCTTCCTATGTTTTAACCAGTTGCCAGTCCAGAGGAGACTGCATCATATCCCATGAACTCTTTAATTTCCTCAAGAGTCTTTCATGAGGGACTTTATTAAATGCCTTCTGAAAATCCAGATACACTTTATTGACCAGCTCACCCTTATCTATATGCTTATTTACACCCTAAAAAAATTCCAATATGTTAGTGAAGCATGACTTCCCTTTCCTAAATCCATGTTGACTCTTCGCCATATCAATGTGCTCAGTAATTCTGTTCTTAACAACTGTTTCCACCAGTTTGCCCAGGACCGATGTCAGGCTCTGTGGTTTCCCAGTACAACAACAGGTTTTGTAATCTTGTCCTGCCTTCCCAGAAGTGTCAGGTTTGTAACTGGGTTCATCAAAGGGGGTCATTAACACCTCATTAATCCAGCCTAGAGATGCTTAGGTTAAGAACCCTGGCTGCATCTGCTATTATTCATTGCTGGGGTGTGGGATGTGCCTTTCCCATACTCCAACTTTTGAATGAGAAATGCCACTGCTAATTTGCATAACTTTGCATGTATTTATGCAATAGTCCTGTAATCTGTAATAGCCCACTGTTACGGACCCCACACTCAGCTTCGCTGGGCCCCAGCCCCCTTTTACACTGGTACTCAGGCAGGCCCATGCCTGTCCTGCAGCCAGCCAGAGATCATCTTGTTGGGCAAACCCCTGGGAGGTAAGGCCGAGTTGGAAAATCCACTCCCCCAGGTGTGCAAGCGAAGGCTGAGAGAGTGATTCCCACTCTCCTGTAAGTATCTACCTGGAGCAATGACCAGACTAACACAAGAGTCTGCTTAATACACAACTTTACTCACAGCGGGGATGGGGTGGAGGTTAGGCAAGGTACAGTACACAGACGAGAGCAGCAAATATAGAGCAAAAGGGCAACAGTCTCATGTTCTGCTTGTTGCAGAGTAATAACTGATTTGCAATCAGTAAGAACAAATGCAGCTGAAGGTTTAAAACAGAACTTTACTTAAGACTTTCTCAGGCACAGATCCTGAGTTGCATCTAACTAGTAAGAAGACAAAAATGGAGACTGAGACAAAGAGAGAGAAGGGAAGGAGGAGTGGTTACACAAAGGAATTCAACTGTAAAACCCCATCTCCCTTCCATGTACACATAAACTTAGCAGTGCCATATGGTGGTTCTATAGTCAATTACTGTTCTTAATACAGCAGGCATTAACTTATGAATATTGCATATACCAACACCCCTTCTCATGAGACAGATGTTAACCTACTATGCCCATTTTACTTAGTAGCTTTCGGTGGCGCTCTCCTGATAAAGGTTTTGTGAGAGCATCTGCTACCATGGGTATTTTCAGACGTGACGAGATCACAGTGAACCACACTGAATACCTACATGTGGTCACTGTGCCCTGCACGTCTGTTCGGCAGCCGCCAGATGTTCACTACACTGAATACCCACATGGGGTCAATTTCAACCACGCTTCCCAGGCTACCAGCGCGAAAATCGGCTGAAGCGTGGTGAAAGTGATTCCAGGCGGGCATTAAAAAAAAGTAACATCTGGTCGGCTATCACGGCCCGGAATCCCCGGCGGGATTCCGGGCCATGGTGAACTCGGCCAGACGCTGCGGCGGCATTGGCCTCGCCACCCACCCGTCTCCCCAGAGGGCGGGAGGGCGAGGCAGCGTGGAGGGGGCGGGGCCGTGCGGTCACATGTTGCGCCGCGCAGCCCTGCCCCCTCCCCGATTCCCCGCCGGGATCCCCGGCACGTCTGTTTGCCATGCCTGGGTGATCCTGGCAGGGAATCTCTGGGTTGTTTTCGGGACGGGGCAAAGCCGCCCCGTCGTGTCTGAAAACACCCCATGTCTTCTGTAGCTGTCTTTGTCCATTTGTTGTGTTCCCCTTCTGACGTTTGTAAAATATCTTCCCATGTCGATGCTCAGACAGTCTGTCGGTACTTGCTTTGTAGGACAGGCGGGTGGGTGGTTTGCCTTTATTTTCCCTAGTAGATCTTCTGATGTCAACCTCTGCAGGCGACTAGGTTTGTTCCTGCATCTCATTTGAGCTTGTGCTGATTTCGACTGTTTGTTCAGGACGCTCTTCTCCTGATTCAGGACATGCTTCTTCTCCTGATTCTTGTAAAGGACATTACACTGTTGCTTGGGTTTTCTTCGAAAGTCATGTTGTTGCTGATAGTTACTTTGTGTGTGGGTTGAGGATTCTGTATCCTTTGGAGTGTTCTCTGTATCCAACAAGAATCCCTTCCACAGCTCGTTTTTGTAGTTTGGTGCATTTCTCTTCTGGAATGTATACGTATGTCTTGCATCCAAACACTTTGATGTGTCCCACACTAGGCTTCTCTCCATACCAGAGTTCGTATGGGGTTTTACTTGCTGTTCTTGAGTAGAGTCGGTTTTGTAGATATGTCACCATAACTATTGCCTCGCCCCAATATTTTTCTGGCAGTCCGGAGTCATTTCTGTTAAGGTTCTGTTCTTTCTTTCAGCTACCCCATTTTGCTTGGACGTGTATGGTACTGTCTTCTGGTGCTCTATCCCGTGGGCTCTCAGGAAGTCTTCAACTCTCTTTCCTGTGTATTCACCTCCGTTGTCGGTTCAGAGTACGAGCAGCTTACGTTGGAATCTGTTGTTTGTCATGGTTATGTAGTCCTTTAGTTTTTCCAGTACTTCATCCTTATGCTTCATGAGGTATGTGACTGAGTATCTTGAATAGTCATCTATGAAGGTCGCTATGTTTCCTCCAGGTGTGGGTACTTTCATGGGGCTGCACATATCGCTGTGTATGAGGTCAAGTGGCTTGGAGGTTCTTGTCTGGCTTGCCTTGGGGAGTGTTGCTCTGGTGGCTTTAGCTTTGATACAGCATTCACATCTCATGGTCAAGGGACATGCTGTTACTCTCAGGTCTTTTGTCAGCTGCTGTCTTTGCAGTTCCTTTATACTTTCTGGGTGCCTGTGACCCAGGTGTCGATGCCACAGATGAATACAGTCCTTGTGTTGCTCATGTGCAGTGAGTTTTGCTTGTTCCTTGGTTGCACTCAAGCGATACAGGTGCTCATCTGCATAGGCTCTGGCTAGGACCCTTGTCCCCTTCTGGATTGTGCATTCATTACCCCGGAACTTGACGGTGAGCCCTTTCTCTGTTAGGCGTTTAACGGATAGGAGTCCTCCCTCTAAGCCAGGTACATACAGCACATCCTTTACTGGTATTGCTAGTGTGACTCCGTGTGGCTTGTTGCAACTTAGAATTCCTTCGCCAATACCTTCTGCAGTGATGCTGCTTTCATCAGCGAGGTATATCTCTTCTTTGTTGCTTGGGTCCAGTACCGTGAAAAAGCTCTTGTCGCTGGTCATGTGACTTGTGGCTCCAGAGTCGACACACCAGTCCTGTGATGAGTTGGTCTGTGTTGCTCTAAAACATCCTCTCCACTGTTCTGTGGTTGTGTCACTGGTTGTAGCCTTGGCCCTTTGCTTAGACACTTGTGGAGATCGCTTTTGTTGTTCTGCCTTCCATATGGAGCAGTCTTTCTTTAGGTGTCCTTCTTTCTTGCACCGAAAACATGCCCTTGTTTCCTTCTTGTGCAATCTGTTGTCTGCAATTCTCAGGGCAGTTTCCTTATCCTGGTCCTGATTATCTTGCATGATTTCTTTCCTGCGCTGGAATTCATCCATGAGTCTCCCTTTTACAAATTCCAGTGTTAGTTCTGCCTCAGGCCTTGTCTCTAGGGCGTTTATGAGGGCGCTGTATGATTCAGGCAGGCTGCAGAGAAGTAAGGCCGCCACGTGGTTGTCTTTTATCTCTTCACCGATGCCTCGCAGTTGTGCTACCACTTCCAGCATTGAATTTATGTGATCCTGCATCTCCTTCCCTTTACCAAGTCTCATCTGGTACAGTTTCCTTAGGAGAAACAGCTTACTGTTCAAGCTGGTCCTTTCATGCAGCTTCTGCAGTGCATTCCACATGCCCTTTGCTGTGGCCTCCTCCCTTATGTGGATTAACTGGTCATCTTCTACTAGCAGGCTTATGGTTGCCTTTGCCTGTCTGTTCTTTCTGTCCCACACCTCAGGGTTTGCTGCAGGTCTGTCTGTGGTGATCACCTCCCACTGGTCATCTTTGGATAGGAGCATTTCTATTTTGAATTTCCACAACTGGTAGTTTGTGTTATTCAGCTTGCAGACTGAAAGCTTTAATTCAGAGCTGCTGGCCATGCTTGCTTCCCTCCCCTCAGATTGGGATTCTGGTTCTTCTGCTCACTTACTGTTAGTAGGCCTCCTCTGGGAGTTTCCTTTGGGCCTCTTTTCCTTTCAGCTCACTTCCAGTCTTTAGAGTTGTTCTGGGCTGTTCTGAAGAGGTCTGGGCCCATAACCTGTTGCAGAGTAATAACTGATTCGCAATCAGTAAGGACAAATGCAGCTGAAGGTTTAAAAACAGAACTTTACTTAAGCTTTCTCAGGCACAGATCCTTAGTTGCATCTAACTAGTAGTAAGACAAAATGGAGACTGAGACAATGAGAGAGAAGGGAAGAAGGAGTGGTTACACAAAGGAATTCAACTGCAAAACCCCATCTCCCTTCCATGTACACATAAACTTAGCAGCGCCATCTGGTGGCTCTATAGTCAATTACTGTTCTTAATACAGCAGGCATTAACTTATGGATGTTGCATATACCAACACCCCTTCTCAACAGACAGAAGTTAACCTACTAAACCCATTTTACTTAGTAGCTTTCGGTGGCGCTCTCCTGCTAAAGGTTTTGTCAGGGCATCTGCTACCATGTCTTCTGTAGCTGCCTTTGTCCATTTGTTGTGTTCCCCTTCTGACATTTGTAAGACGTCTTCCCATGTCGATGGCTCAGACAGTCTGTCGGTACTTGCTTTGTAGGACAGGCGGGTGGGTGGTTTGCCTTTATTTTCCCTGGTAGATCTTCTGATTTCAACATCTGCAGGTGATTGGGTTTGTTCCTGCATCTCAGTTGAGCTTGTGCTGATTTCAACTGTTTGTTCAGGACGCTCTTCTCCTCCTGATTCAGGACATGCTTCTTCTCCTGATTCTTGTAAGGACATTACACTGTTGCTTGGGTTTTCTTCGAAAGTCACGCTGTTGCTGATAGTTACTTTGTCTGTGTGTGGGTTGAGGATTCTGTATCCTTTGGAGTGTTCGCTGTATCCAACAAGAATCCCTTCCACAGCTCGGTTTTGTAGTTTGGTGCGTTTCTCTTCCGGAATGTACACGTATGCCTTGCATCCAAACACTTTGATGTGTCCCACACTAGGTTTCTCTCCATACCAGAGTTCGTACGGAGTTTTACTTGCTGTTCTTGAGTAGAGTCGGTTCTGTAGATATGTCGCCGTAACTACTGCCTCGCCCCAATATTTTTCTGGCAGTCCAGAGTCAGTCAACATGCACCTGATCATTTCTGTTAAGGTTCTGTTCTTTCTTTCAGCTACCCCATTTTGCTTGGACGTGTATGGTACTGTCTTCTGGTGCTCTATCCCGTGGGCTCTCAGGAAGTCTTCAACTCTCTTTCCTGTGTATTCACCTCCGTTGTCGGTTCAGAGTACGAGCAGCTTACGTTGGAATCTGTTGTTTGTCATGGTTATGTAGTCCTTTAGTTTTTCCAGTACTTCATCCTTATGCTTCATGAGGTATGTGACTGAGTATCTTGAATAGTCATCTATGAAGGTCGCTATGTTTCCTCCAGGTGTGGGTACTTTCATGGGGCTGCACATATCGCTGTGTATGAGGTCAAGTGGCTTGGAGGTTCTTGTCTGGCTTGCCTTGGGGAGTGTTGCTCTGGTGGCTTTAGCTTTGATACAGCATTCACATCTCATGGTCAAGGGACATGCTGTTACTCTCAGGTCTTTTGTCAGCTGCTGTCTTTGCAGTTCCTTTATACTTCCCAGGTGCCTGTGACCCAGGCGTCGATGCCACAGATGAATACAGTCATTGTGTTGCTCATGTGCAGTGAGTTTTGCTTGTTCCTTGGTTGCACTTAAGAGATACAGGTGCTCATCTACATAGGCTCTGGCTAGAACCCTTGCCCCCTTCTGGATTGTGCATTCATTACCCCAGAACTTTACGGTGAGCCCTTTCTCTGTTAGGCGTTTAACGGATAGGAGTCCTTCCTCTAAGCCAGGTTCATACAGCACATCCTTTACCAGTATTGCTAGTGTGCCTCCGTGTGGCTTGTTGCAATTTAGAATTCCTTTGCCAATAACTTCTGCAGTGATGCTGCTTTCATCCGCGAGGTATATCTCTTCTTTGTTGCTTAGGTCCAGTACCGTGAAAAAACTCTTGTCACTGGTCATGTGACTCATGGCTCCAGAGTCGACACACCAGTCCTGTGATGAGTTGGCCTTTGTTACTCTAAAACATCCACTCCACTGTTCTGTGGTTGTGTTACTGGTTGTAGCCTTGGCCCTTTGCGTAGGCACTTGTGGAGATCGCTTTTGTTCTGCCTTCCATATGGAGCAGTTTTTCTTTAGGTGTCCTCCTTTCTTGCACCGAAAACATGTCCTTGTTTCCTTCTTGTGCAATCTGTTGTCTGCAATTCTCAGAGCAGTTTCATTATCCTGTTCCTGATTGTCTTGCATGATTTCTTTCCTGCGCTGGAATTCATCCATGAATCTCCCTTCTATAAATTCCAGTGTTAGCTCGGCCTCAGACCTTGTCTCTAGGGCGTTTATGAGGGCGCTGTATGATTCGGGCAGGCTGCAGAGAAGTAAGGCCGCCACATGGTTGTCTTTTATCTCTTCACCGATGCCTCACAGTTGTGCTGCCACTTCCAGTATTGAATTTATGTGATCCTGCATCTCCTTCCCTTTACCAAGTCTCATCTGGTACAGTTTCCTTAGGAGAAACAGCTTACTGTTCAAGCTGGTCCTTTCATGCAGCTTCTGCAGTGCATTCCACATGCCCTTTGCGGTGGCCTCCTCCCTTATGTGGATTAACTGGTCATCTTCTACTAGCAGGCTAATGGTTGCCTTTGCCTGTCTGTTCTTTCTGTCCCATACCTTATGATTTGCTGCAGGGCTGTCTGTGGTGATCACCTCCCACTGGTCATCTTTGGATAGGAGCATTTCTACTTTAAATTTCCACCACTGGTAGTTTGTGCTATTCAGCTTGCAGACTGAAAGCTTTAATCCCTCCCCTCAGATTGGGATTCTGGTTCTTCTGCTCACTTACTGTTAGTAGGCTTCTTCTGGGAGTTTCCCTTGGGCCTCTTTTCCTTTCAGCTCACTTCCAGTCTTTTGAGTTGTTCTGGGCTGTTCTGAAGAGGTCTGGGCCCCTAACCTGTTGCAGAGTAATAACTGATTCGCAATCAATAAGGACAAATGCAGCTGAAGGTTTAAAACAGAACTTTACTTAAGACTTTCTCAGGCACAGATCCTGAGTTGCATCTAACTAGTAAGAAGACAAAAATGGAGACTGAGACAAAGAGAGAGAAGGGAAGAAGGAGTGGTTACACAAAGGAATTCAACTGTAAAACCCCATCTCCCTTCCATATATACATAAACTTAGCAGCGCCATCTGGTGGCTCTATAGTCAATTACTGTTCTTAATACAGCAGGCATTAACTTATGGATGTTGCATATACCAACACTGCTCAGTGGTTCCTCCTCCATGTCGCTCCCCAGCTGGCCCAGAAAGAGGGGTACAGACCCAGTCTAGCCAGCTCTCCCCCACGCTGCAGCTCCAACTCTTAGCTCAGGTCGCAGCGCTCAGCTGCTCCCACTTGCAGCTTAAAGTTTCCTTTGTCCCAGGGTCTGACCCTGAACTCTCCCAAGCCCAGAGTATTTAAGCACGATCAACCCCACCCAGCTCAGGCATCTTGCCACCCCCCTCCCCCCCGAGCATGCTCAGAGTGGCCCACCTGAACTCCAGATCAGGCTTGGAAACTCCATCGGGCCTACTTACATGGTCACCATGTGCTTCTGTTTACTGTAAATGCCTGATTCCCCTGCCTGCCTCTCCAGCCTCCCTCATGTTCAGTTCAGCTTCGTCCACACACACTGACTAACTTTAGGGCTGAACTGGAAAAAAGGATGTCTGTATAAGAAGTTCTGTGTACACACCTATGTAGGACTGATGGTTCAAGTTAAAACTCAGCCTATTAATTCTCAAATCCTCAACACTCAGAGGATAGCATGAGAAGCAGACAGTGACAGACCCTTTCAGCATGCTAAAGAATAATCTCTCACAAACACATTCTCCTTCTACTTTCTTTTATTTTTTTTTATTTTTTTTTTAAAGTTTTCAGCTTCATCCTAAGCACACAGCTCCCTCCTGTTTGGGAGTTAGTCAGTGAACTAATATAAATTTTCATAAACACATGCAAAATTATGCAGATTATCAGTGACATGAAGTGTAGCTATTTTTCCTCTGTCAATGTTGGAGAGTATGCAAGTATGACACAATCACAACACATAACACTGAAGGTGACTCTAAAAATCATACCTCAGAAAGGAGTATGATTTAGTGCTCCTATGACTGAGGGCGAAAAATAGCTCCCCTGTGATAGTATTCTACTGGCAGGAATTTACAACGTTTACTTAGCTGTGATAAAGTACTACCTCTGAGAATGTCCTACCCTGTGGCAGCAGTATATAACAGGAGGGAGCTGTGAGAGAATGCTGTCCAAAGACTCATACTAGGTTTAAAATTTCCCCCCCCCGCCCCCCCGACCATTTCTGGGTGGATAGAGACGTGACCACACTTCTGCGGCAACCCGGCCTGTGTCGAGACAGGAAGCCACAGTGGACACAGTCTAGACCGGGTCAGGCCACTCACCACACGTTCCCACGACTGGGCTACTGGGGAGGGCGGGGAGACACAGGAATGTGTGGATGGCCAACCCCAGCACCCCCCACCATGACAGGAAGCCATGGTGGCCAATGACAACCACCATGGCGGACCCAATCTGGGCTGGGTCACAGTGGGCCATATCACACGTGATAGCCCACTTTGCCCCAATCAGGCAAAGCCTAGCCCAGGCTGTGACCCGGAGCTAATCCGGGGGCTAGAGCCTGGCCTGGGCTAGCCTCTGACATGACCTGGGGGAATCCCAGATGTGTCTGTGGCTCGTGGGTCAAAGCATGGAAAAATGAGCCACAGCAGGCTATCAGCACATCTGTTTTTACCCTCTGTCTGGTCCAGGGGTAAGAAAAAATCAAAGACAGGGATTTATAACAGGGAAGAGCTGTGAGAAAATGCTACATATGAGGATTTAGAGAGAGTCTGCTTGTCATGTTGGTCCCAAAAGTAATAGCTAGAGACAAAGTAACTCAGATACTATCTTTTATTGGACCAACTTCTATTGGTAAGAGTATGCAAGCTTTCAAACCACCCAGGTCTCTTCCTTTGGCTGGGAGTAAGACACTATTTTAACTGTGATTAAATCCTACTTATGGAAACCTCCTATCTTGTAGTAGCAGTTCATAACAGGAAGGAGATGTGAGAAAATGCTACCGGTGAGAATGTCATACCTGGCCCAACACCTGGGTGTTAACAAACTAGATGATAGCCCCCTGGAGTCCGTGTTGGGTCCATGCAGCTCCCACTCACAAGTATAGCATGTAGAGCCTAATAAATGGGCAACCCCCTGCATGTATTTCTTGCGCATGCGGCCAGCCCCAACTTACAGATTTAGTGTGACAATCCTAAAACACAGGCAGGCATCCTTCCCCACTGCACTCCGCCCCCCTTCTTAGTATTCTATACCCCATGATAACTCACAGTACACAATGAGCTTTGCAGACCCTGGCCGGGTGATGCAGTATGCCACTTGCAGACAGACCCCTGTGCTGAAGAGTGCAGCTCATTGCACGATAAGGACCTCTGTTGAGAGCAATTGTTTGGCCATGAAATTGGTTCCAAATTGTATATTTCATTCTTGGATTTTTGTTTTTGACCGCTGGCCCCATACAGAACAGAGCCAGAATTCAGAATCAGGAACACTGGGCTCTTTCTTCCACATCTGTTTTTGCTACTGTCAGATGCCGGGGTTTGTGACTGGAGTCACCTGGCCAATTGTGCGTGAATGTTTAGTCACAAAGAGAACTACCAGCCTGGATAGCAGCAATACTAACAGGGGGAGGGGAGGACTGGTATTTATAAAGGCTTTCTTTTGGGATAAACCTTTCTATACTCAGTATTTTCCCTTTCTGTTAGTTGCTATACCCAGATCCCCATGTTGGGTTCTAGGATGTTGGTATGAAAAATGCCACTAGGATTTACGGTTCACCATCTATTGGAGGTGGCATCAGCTACACCCTGTAGCTCCTGCTAATGTTAATAATATAAAAAGTTGTGACTTGCTATGTGCCTGATGGAGGACCCTGCATTGCCTGAAAGCTGGCACACTCTCACCAACAATAAAAGATCATCTGAACTACCGTGCCTCCATCTCTTACATTTGGGACCCATATGGCAACCAGACAACCACCGTCTCTGTCTAGATCATACCTGCAGTTTCACTAACAGGACTCCAAAGTTGCTATAGTCTTTACTAGCAGGATCGTGCACACTGGTCTACTCAGCACTCAAAGAAAAGACACACACGCAGCCCGAGTCACTTTGCTTACAAGGATCCTGCAGCAGCCAGGCAGCTGTACATGAGTGCAATATGAGGTCCTGGCTGGGCTACAGGTGGGGGGCAGGAGACCACATTTGATATTACAGAATCATAGGTAACTTGTATGGAGCTGTCAACTGGGAAGAAGTGGCAGGAATAACCCAGGATCCCCAGTCCACAGCAGGGCATGTTGTGCTCTCTGTTGGCAGCCCCAGGACTGCTGTGCCCTCCGGAACTTTTTCTCAAGGGAGAGAGGGAGGCAGAACATGTTATGGAGACATTGTTGAGGGGAGAGTAAAGCTACAAACATAATGGAAGAGAGGGAGAAAAGAAATGAGAGTGAGGCAAGGAAGGAGAACTAGCACAGGCTTGATTGTTATCTGAAGTGTGGCTAGGTGTGGTCTGTGGTTAACACTGAGGCATAATCCTCTGAGCAGATAGTGCTGGCATTAGCACTTAGCATGAGCATTAATCCTACTGCTATTCACGCAGAGAATCATGCTGTAACTCACTGTAAAGGTTGGGGAGGGCAGTGAGAGGAATTGGTGGTTTCTCTCTAAGAGCCTAGAGCTGAAACGAATAATGAATTTATCATCCATGTGTAATATCTGAATTTTTGGGTAACCCTTCAAGTACTCGACCTATACTTGAAATGGGAAACAAGTACTCACCTACCCATTTTGGCTTTAAAGCAGGGAAAACTATGTGTGTTAAAAATGCCCATTAAATGTATGTCAGCTGCTAGAAAGGGGCTGGATCAAGGCCCACACAAAGGAGGGAGGAGTATAGAACCTAGGACCCAGCTATCCCAAGGTAGGGCAGCTGAACTGAGCTACACCAGAAGGGCCTTTTCAAGGCACTAAACATAAGCTTTTTCTTTATATGGCAATATGCAATGCTCATCACTACAACCAAGGTAAATAGGGAGAGCAATCACTTTTTCTGGTAGCTCTGCTAGTAGACCTTCAGAAAGGAAATAGGAGGGGGTTCAAGTCTGCTTAGGCAATGAAACTGTATTTGATGGAATAACCAGTTGGGCATGGGACCCTTTAAGGGACAGCAACCTAGGCCTTGGGACTAAAAGAGCTTGGAACCTGCAGACTGAGGTAGTCAGCCTCTATCTCTTGGATGGAATAATGCTGTAGAAAGGCACAGTTATACCTTGGGAGTTCTCCAGGATCCTGACTGGAGGGAACTAAGCTTGCTGGAAGTATAAGGTATGGGCTGTGTTATGTTTGTTCTTGATACATAAAAAAGCTGGAAGAGTTTAAACCTACTGGAGTCATTGGATTTTTGAACCAGCCTCTGCTGCCCCGATCGTGGAAGACTGAGTGGCCTCCCACAGATGATAATAATTAATCATCAATCATTAAAATGGAGTGACATGTCTGGGAAGAGAGAATGATATAACAGTGCAGAGGATTTATACTCAAGAGATAGTAAGGGATTTGATACTGGAGAAAGAGAAAGAGGGCATGGAGAAAGTAGCCGATAGGGATGGGCGAACGCGGTTCGGTAGTTCGGTGTTCGGCCCGAACTCGGCCTGTTCGGACAACTGAACACGAACACGAACACGAACGCACCGAACGGACCGAACACCGAAATGGCGAACACACCAAACAGAACCGAACACCGAACTACGAAATGGCCGAACACACCGAACGGAACCGAACACCGAACTACGAAATGGCCGAACAGTTCGTTCAATTTGAATCGCGTTCGGTTGTGTTCGGGTGACTAAAACATGGTCTTCTGTCAGGTCACTGGAAGGCCAAATGTAGCAGGGAGGGGGAAGTCATTTGACTCAGCTAGGAGCAGACTTCCAGGCACCAGGGGTGGAGGGTGGAGAGTGGCTTGGAGTAGCAGCC
>QEPC01001021.1:57043-75954 GCA_003113815.1 Sphenodon punctatus | reverse complement strand
AGAGAGAGAGAGAGAGAGAGAGAGAGAGAGAGAGAGAGAGAGAGAGAGAGAGAGAGAAAACACCAACTGGAGCTACTAAAAATGCAGGTAGATGCAGGAATCCAACCCACAATACCCTCTGGAAGCACCCCTGAAAGAGACAGGAGACAGCTGATCAGAGACTATTCAGCACTTTTGCCCGTATACAAAGAAAGTGAATGCACTGATAAATTTTTCACAACTGCCCAGCACATCTTTCAACGGGAAAAGATTCCAGATGACTTGTGGATCAATCTACTGATACCCAAGATCCCCGAGAAGGCAAGAGATGTGTACATCGTAAAGCTCGAGGAAAATCAAGCACTGACTTTTGAGGAATTCAAAAAAGCAGTTCTTGAGGAGTACAGAATCACTCCAGAAACTTTTCGCCTGAAACTACGCAACTTTAAGAAGGGAGAGGGTATGTCTTATGCAGATATGGGGAAAATGTTAAATCAATATGGGGTGAAATGGTTAGATGCACAAGGAAAGGCTACAAAGGAGCAAGTAATGGACCTTGTAATCCTTGAGCAATTCCTAAATAATTGTACCCCTAATCTAAAATCACACTTGCTTAATCAGGGAATCACAAATGTCAAACAGGCTGGGAGGAGGGCAGATGAGTATATTGCAAATGCTATCTCAGCTTATGGGGCAAGAAA
This sequence comes from Sphenodon punctatus, assembly GCA_003113815.1. Classification (NCBI taxonomy): domain Eukaryota; kingdom Metazoa; phylum Chordata; class Lepidosauria; order Sphenodontia; family Sphenodontidae; genus Sphenodon; species Sphenodon punctatus. The sequence goes on along the minus strand of QEPC01001021.1, from coordinate 75,274 downwards.
GCTAAATAATGGGGAAAAGAAACCAAATAATGGGGGAAAATCCAAACAAGGGTTTTACCATAAGCAGAATGGGTACAATTCACAATCTGAACAAGGAAACTTAACCCAGAACAAACCAAACGAGAATGGGGGTGGAGGGAGACAGGGATCAACCAGACTCCAAAGAACACACACCTCCCAATCCCCTACTAATGATTCAAGACAGTGTTATAACTGTAAGCACAGGACATGTGGTACAAGACTGCCCCCAAAGAAGGGAGTTTCATAGCCCTAAAAGAGAGTCTGACGAGATTATTGGAACTGCCAGTGCAAATTTTGTGTCTGTACTTCAACCCCCCCCTCTCCCCCAGAGGTGTTGATGAGTACTATCTCATCCCTAACTCACCCACAGAAGATTAATTGCTACGAAAACCTGCTAAGATTAACGGGGTAAATTGTGTGGGGAGAGTAGACAATGGGGAACACATGGTTATGGTATGGGAGATCCCAAAACATAAAATAAACACCCATAGAAAGGCTGTGGTATCCCTGGCAATGGGAATCAGGGATATTTTGCCCACAGCTACTGTAGATTTAGAATGGGAAGGATCAAAAGGACCAATCAGGTGGCAGTACTCCCCAGAAGGGCACAAAATGAAATGTTGGTGGGGAATGCTATAAACAAATGGGTGCTGGGATGGAGGGTGGAAAGGGCCCAATCCCTGGAACATGGGGAGACAGAGAGCAACCCTAGTGGAGAGGAAGGGTTACAAGAAGGCTTTACAGATCCTGCACCCCAACCTGTGAACTCCACTCAGGGACAGGAAAACCCCAAAGAGGAGTCCCCAAACCAGCCAGAAGGCAGGGGAAGACAAGACGCGGGGAGAGAACTGCATGTCTCACATGGGGAACTGAAAGGAGTGAAGCCAATGGGTCAACCTGATTCTGAAGCCCAGGACTTGCCACCGCATCTTACACAGGAGGGACCAAATCCTGCAGAATCAAACTGAGTAACCACCGCAGGGGGAAAGTTAGAGGTTGCAAACGCCCCTACTCAAACCAGGGGGTTTCAGAATGACCTGGAGGTTTGTTGTCCTACCTTAACAGAAGGTAGGAAGCGGCTAACTGAACCAAAAGGGTTACAGGCAAGCTGGGAGATGGAGGATTCTACCTTAAGAGAAGGCTGGAAGGTTCAGGAAACCTTTCCTGGGATGGAGTGGGAAACAATAGATACCTCTTCCCCAGGGATAGAAATGCACCACCCTGTAGTCCTAAAGGGGCAGGAGCATCAGTCTAAGAGTGAACTGTGTGCCTCGGCCTTACCTAAGAAGGAGCAGGGAAACGCTGCTGAAGTAGAGACTGCAGGGGAGGAAACAGTTAACAGTGTCCAGGGTCAAGCCGCTACACTTGGTAAACTGAATCCTCCAGAGTTTTGTGTGGGGAGTTTGTCACGGAGAAACATGGGGTCACACACGTGTAACACGGGACTACATGTTTGGTAAATGTGTGGTGCCAAGGGTTTCACATATATGCAATGTTACTATAAATGTACACTATGTAATGTCAAAGGTTCCACATATTTGTAATGTTAACTCTGAGAACGGTAGAACTCAAATTTCAGCTCAGGTTGGGCCTCTCACACGTCACCAGGCTACACAGGATACAAACAGATACCAACGTGTATTGGGGCCAGACGAATGGCCAGGGACATCAACAATGCTAATGAAGGTAGCCATTGGCTACGCGCAAGAAGACACATAGAAGCCTGATAAGAGAACAAAGAGAATTCTTGAAGCCTGGAGAGTGGGCTAAGAGTTTCCTCCAGGATATATAAGGACAGAGATCCCAGAAGGGGGGTTGCTTATTAGAGAGACTACTTGAGGCTTCTTCCTGCAAAGCCAGCTTGAGCGCCTGCATATGAAAGGGACCAGCCTTAAACAGCAGGCTGGGGAAAGATGAAGTGAGAGACAGATTCTCAAAAGCCAAGAGCCCAGCCATTCACCTGCATGGCTGAGAAAACCAGAACTTCTGGACCTTGTTCTAGGGTAAGATGAATAGTTTAGGAACTCAACAGTATAAGTTAGGAATGCGTTATACTTACCTTTGATTTCTAATAACACTCTGTTAACTATCTTGTTTATGTAATCAATAAATATACTTCTTACTTGTTTTTATTGTTGTTAGCCGCCCCGAGCTGCGTTGCAGGAGGGGGCGGGATAAAAAAAATCTATAAAATAAAATAAAGAAGTGGTCTAGTGTCTAATATTGGAACACAAGTGAGCTACAAGAGCCCTCAAGCTCTTGCAAACCCAGAAAGTAAAGAGTCTGGAAATGGGAAGGATCGGGCCCTTGGGTGACAAGAAGTTTCATTGTGGCACACTTGAATTAGCCAGTGAGAGAAACTGATTCACGAGAACTGTGCGCAAGGGAAACTGAGTCACTCAAACCCGGTAAAGTGGGGGGTGCGGACCCCCAATCCCATGACAGAGGTCTGAAGGGATACTTGGGGGTTCTCACACCCATGTCACAAAGTCAGACTCCCCAAAGGGAGAACGACATGGTTATACCGACCCAGGGGATCCTGGAGGTACAAACAGAAGTTGGGAGCAGGGCACAAGAAAGGCTGCTCACAATAGCCCCCCCACAGAAACAGTGTTTGGCTGGGTGATTGATTTGAATGCAAAGACATCCGCACACAGCATCACAGCCATGGGGGAAATGCAAATGCCACATGATAACAATCTACCCACTGGGAATTACAACATTACTCCTGGTGAAAAGTGTTTGGAAATGCAGAATTACACAGACAACACAAGGGGGATTCTCAGTAGTGTAAAAGGTATCACACTTACTCCACACACCCTCTTGTGTCTCCTAATAATACTTCTGATCTACAGTCTGGATAGTCCAGGTAAATCAGACATAAAAGCTATGCCAAGGGGAACAGACATACAGTCAATGACAAACAGGCTGCCAGATAATCTGGAAACATGGCCAAAGTTTGTAACTGGGGAACAAAGGTTGTTAACATGACATTCCCACCCATTTGTCACAGTCTTATTCAGACACCTCAGGATATACCCCTACAAGAGAATGAACCCAGAAATTCTGAATCCTGAGGATCACTCCACTATGACATGGTGGAAAACACGTGAACATGATAGCCCCACACGGCTGACAGATGGTTTGGAAAACCAAAGGTCTAACTTTAATAGGATTCAAACACATGGAAATGAGGTAGAGGGGTTGCATATCCCTACACACACCGACAGGACACACCAGTCTAAGCATGTTACGGGACTCTGTCATGCCCACTTCACAAGCAATCTTACACGGGGGCTGTCACAGAATAACATAGGGTCACACACGTGTAACACAGTCCTGCATGTAGACTACAAGTCTGGTAAATATGTAAAGCAAAAGGTTCCACATGTATGTAATGTTGCAACTGAGAACTGTAAAACCCAAATCAGAGCTGTGACACGTGACCAACCTCCAAGAAATGGAAAGACAGTTTAGATGATTGCCCAGACGGTGGAGCCAGACAAGGTGGCCAGAGACATTTATATGCTAATGCAGGCAGCCATTGCCTACATGCAGAGACAGAGAAAGCTGATAATGAGAATGAGGAGTTTCCTCCTGAGGATATAAGGAGTTGTACCCCAGAGGGGGCAGGGACTTTCTGTGACTTTCAGGAACTCACTCACCATCTTGCAGCAAGCCAGGCTGGAGACCATGAACTAAGAGAGACATGATTTTGCTTTCTACCAACTAAGTCTGGAGACCCAGTTGCTTACACCAAAGGACTGAGAGAAACTTATGGACCTTTATAGGGTAAGATGCGCATTTAGGAACTCAACCAGTATTGATCAGGAATTAATTATATTTATCTTTGATTTCTAGTAACCACTCTGTATCAACTATCTTGCTTATGTAATCAATAAACTTACTACTTATCTTTATGAAGTAGTGTCTGCGTCTAACATTGGAACACAAGTGAGCAACAAGAGCTCTCAAGCTCTTGCAAACCCAGAGAGTAAAGAGTCTGTAAACGGGAAGAATTGGGCCCTTGAGTTACAAAGGAGTTGTCCCTGCGGCAGACTTGAATTAGCCAGAGAAAGAAGCTAATTCAAGCGGGCTGTTCGCGAGGGAAACTGAGTCACTCAAACCCGGTAAAGTGGGGTGCGGACCTGCCAACCCATGACACCTGTCACTTCAGCCTCTCCCTTGGAGATTCAAATGCCTGAATGATATAACCAGCTGGATGTGTCAGAGCTACCTCATGCTCAACCTGGGGAAGAGTGAGGTGATGCTGGTGAGGAGGGACAGCCGATATGAGAATACCCTTCCCTCCCTCAGGTCTATGCATGGTTAGGCAATGGTGGAGGTAGTGGTTCAGGTAAAGAACCTGGGCTTCATTTTCAGCCATACTCTGTCCATGAAAACTCAGGTATTGGACATGATTTGGAGATTCTTTTTTCAGCTACACAATTTATGTAAGCTATGCCCTTATTTATCATGGACTGACCTTGCCACAGAGACCCATGCCATGGTAACCATGAGGCTTGATTTTTTCGTAATTCCCTCTTGTATGGGCTTCCATTTATATTGGATATTATTTACTTTATCTCTCTGATGTTTTTATGTCAAGTGTATGTGTTTTTATGTGCTGTAGCCTGCTCTGACCCCTTGGGATAGGACAGGTTATACATTTTAATAAATAAATAAATAAATAAATAAATGAAAATGAATGACAATGAAGTATAATTTTCTGCTTAAGCAGAGTTTCAACACCTGATTATAACCTAATATACTTCAATTAAAAGTTAATCTCTTGTAGAAATTGCTTTTCTCTGAAGCCACCTGATCAATTTAAACCTAATTGGTTATTATATAACCTAAGTGGTTATCTATTGTTTATGTGATTAAAGATCAGAGAATACATTTCTGTTTGTTAGGAGCCATCAGAGCAGGTTTTGGATGTCATCATCAGAGGAGACTCTGGATACTTGAGTGCCCTTTAATGAGCATAGAAAAACCATTAGAAAGTGTAAACAGTCATATTTCACAACTTGACCTTGGGACTTGGACAGCAAAAAGGGGGATGGAGGTGGGAGCTAATCATTCTTGTGCTATATGTGCCACCAGGATTTGCTCTTCTGAAATGAACTAGCCATTTCAAAAAGATCTGTAAATAAGATGACAGTCTCTCTTCTTTTCTCTCTCACGCTCAGGATAACCATGATTGACTGTTTTAAAATTATCCAAACAGCATGGTAATTTTGTCATCTGTGGAGTTTAGCAAGTTAGAAAAAGTAATCATGCTGCTACATGTGCTGTAGTACACTAAAGCCCAAGATGTAATCCATCCAGATACTCAGCTTTTGGGACTATAGGAGAAATCTTTAATAGCTGCATCTAATGTCAGAAAAACTCAATAGTTAAACAGAAAAGTGTTGATCTCCCTAGGCACTTTCCCCGCCCTGACTATGAACTGTTGAAGTTAAGTTTGAGCCGGAGCCCTGTATAACTATTTTGCCCTCTCCCCTGATGGTGGTGTGTATAAGACTACTGTAATAATACACTTTAATTTTCATAGAGGGAATTTCAAGGGTTTTTTGACAAATCACTGTGGCTCCTATCCTTGAAGTGCTTGCTCCATAATAGCCCCATTGAAGTCTGTAGTCACATTGCAGTCAATGGAACTACTCCAAAGATGATAGTTTTAGGGCTTCAGTCAGTGCCTGTAGGGTCAGGTGGAAGATCCTTCTCACTATCATTTATACTGACAATTTTATACATTACAGAAAATATATCTACCCATTATTTAAAAATGGCTTTTACCTCCAATTACCTGATACAGATAATCTAACTTTTCTGGGGACTAAAATTAATACAGTTACTAGGTTTGTATATGTGGCAAATATTCACTCTCAATGGTATATACAATTTTTTTTCTTTATTTCTTAATTATACTTTCTATATTTTTAATACTTATGGATTTGTAAATTTTCTTTCTTACTGCTTTATCTTTTCCAAATTGTATTTTATTTTAGTCCTCTTAGTTTCAGTATTTAAACTTACATACAAGCATGTGCACCTGAGACCTCGCATCCGCTTGAATGTTATTTATCCCTTGTCTCTCTCTATGTCCCCTCTCCTTGCCTCCCCCCTGCGTGTCTATTAGATTGTAAGCCGTAGGCTTTCTTATTGTTCTGTAAAACGCCAGGTACATAGCTGGTCCTACAAAATGCTTATAATAAATAATAATAAATAATAATAATAATAATAAATAATTAATAGTTATTTCTAATAGCAAAAACTCGCACAGTTTAATACAGGTTATTACACCTGTATTATGCATTAAAGTTTGCATGTGTAGAAGTTAGGAAAAGTAAGAAAGCTATTTCTGGAAAGCAAACACATGTTGTTTTATCTCTTTTTCATAGACAGGTAATTAGATGCTGTTTATATTATTAGAGGAAAAGGAACTTTTTCATTAAAAATATATTTTTTAACATTTTCAGTTAAAGATATTTTTGAAGACTCACTTTGAAGTCTGCATGAATTTTTAGTTAATTTTTTTTTTTTAGAAGATCCTGGAAGGAAAGGAATGATTATGAAGAATCCACAGGTTATTTTAGAGAGAGACAGGAATGTTGTCTTAATTGAACAATGACTTGCTGAATATTAATAGTTATTTCACAGCACATGGATTGCATTCTCTTTCAAATGCAGAAGCCACTGCACCATTATGGGGAAGGGAAAATATCAGCCTTCATTTCTTGCAATATAGCTTCCAGTCCAAACCAACTTTTAATTCCTTAATGCTTTGAAACTGAAAAGCACCCTGTCATTCTTGGTTCACATATGATTCAACACTGTGAATTTATCTTGTTTTGCTCGTGGTGTGTAAATTCTAAGCACGTTTTTAGATGTGACACAATGCTTGTAGATTTAAATAATCCACATTTAGAAAACTCACGTGGGTAGCGTTTACAAAACCACCTAAAGTTTTACAAATCTGGATTCAAAATAATGCATGAGCCGCTGTTTCCAATGGCAGAGGCGCTTCTAAATGCCACCCGCATAAGTTTTCTAAAAGCAGATTATTTAAATCTGCAAGGATTGTGTCACGTCTAAAAACGCCCTAATAACTCTGAATACTGTATGTATCCATAAGAGTACTGGACATCAATTCAAAACCTAAGGCCTTAGCAAGGCTTTGGGAGCCCCCAAAAGAAACACCAGATTTCCCCACCCCCGCCCCAATACAGAAAATTAAGGCCAAATAAATCATATTCACCTATGTTCAGTTTTAACAATAAAGCCTTTAAGTTTTAGGAGTAAGGATGCTTATTCAATTAGCAATGGCAAAATATAGAGAAATAAAATATTGATAATTTAACATAAAATTTAATTGTTACATGCAATAGGGCACCATAACATGATGAAGTTAAAGTTTGTTTATTTTAAAATAATTTCCCTGGCTTTTGGGGGATGAAAAGTTGTTTTTCATATTATCAAAATTTATGTTCCTCGCCGAAGGGTGCTCAACTGTAATAACTGCCAAACCAAAAAATCTTTTGGAGGGGCACTGTCAATCTCAGGTACTTCTTTATTAGGCCCTTTTTACACTGACGCTGCTGCGGGCCCAGTGGGTGGGTGGGTGAGCACACCCACTGATGCCGAGCAGGGAGACATTCACACGGACACCACCACGGGGGATTGTGGGACATCTGGGGAGGGCCTGCCACCCACCCATCAGGCACCCACCCACCCAGGGCCACACTGAGCACACACCCATACCATTCACACCGAGTGGAGGGAAAACCACACCCAGCCAAGCAACATTACAACATGTCTGAGCAAGGGCAAATGAAGCCGCAGCACACGGCACTGCCCCTACACTGCCAGACTCCAAGTGGACGGGGGAGGAGGGAGCCGGAAGATCAAGACATACAAAGAAGCAGCCCCAGTCAAGCCCCAAGATACCGGCCAGACAACCAGGCACCACAGACCCCTAAAACTCCAGACCCTGCCCGCAGACCACAGTCCACACAAGCGAAACAAGCAGAGAGAGGGAGTGGGGGGACCTGAACCGGGGTGTGTGTGTGAGAGAGAGCACAGTGGCCACAACAAAAAGGCAAGCCCTGTAACAGGTGGCGGCCACACCAGCCGCCCTGGCTAGGACAACTGCCCACAGCAACCCCCAAAACACCATGCACGGAAAAGGGCCACAGAGGTGACAGTGGCAGCTGCCAAAGTGCAAGCAGGAGGGAGGGTCAGAGGGCACAGAGAGGAGAGGTGCTGTCTAACAGTGACAACCCGGCTGCTACACTGCAGCAATGCACAAAGCACAGGGGAGGGATACACAGAGCTCAGGCAGATCCCCACACAAAGCCAGGGAAGGGAGAGGCCAGATACACCAAGGCCCCCGAGGAAAGGCACATACACCCCAGCATACCTGTCCAAACAAACAGGGAAGAGGGGACAGGACACCAGGGCCCATGGGGGGGGGGGGGGACACGGGACCCCACGTAAACCATGAAGGGTGCAGGACTGAGGACAGGGGACAAAGGGCCAACCACAGAGAACACACAGATACAAAGGTCACCCATGGGGAGGAGGGGAACACACATATACAGACCCATGCCCTGTCAGATAACCACACCAAACCAACCAGACACGGTCCACACAGAGGGGAACACCAGAGGAAAGAGAACACAGAGACATGGGGGGAACAATGCTGAAAACACTTTAATAAAAAACACCAAGAGCAACAGGCTCAAATAAACAAAAAAACATAGAAACAGAGTGGCTACAGGCTGTTGGGGGGATCTGCACCCGGACCCAGTTCTACTGGTCCACTCGGGCACGAACCAACTGGCACCCGCTGCAGGACATTCAGGACCAGCTGAACCACCTCCTCCTGCTCCCTGGTCCTCTCATTAATCATTGCCTGCACTAAAAAAGAGAGGGAGAGGGAGCACACCACAAGGGTAGGCCACAGGCTGCAACATCCAGGGATCCCACACAAAAGGGGGTGGTGGAAGAGGAACACACACACAGGGGTAACTCACAGACCTCCTGGTACACCCGTGCCCCAGCATGAAGCTCAGAAGCTGCCCGGCCATCTTCCCCCAGCCGCAGCACAGTCAGGAACCCAAGCACAGCAGCTAGAAGGAAAGAGGAAGTGGGAGGTGGAGACGGGGATCAGGCCATGACAGGGGGTATTGGTAGGTCATCACACAACACCCTCAGCCCCCACCCCCCAGCCAGTGACAGGAGAGAAAAGTGCCCCAGAGGCGGCCCTCAAGGAAATGCAAAGGGAGATGGATCACACCCAGCAGGCCGCCCAGACTCACAGGCAGGAGCCCTCCGACTGTAGCACCCCTCCATGGCTGCAAAAGTAGGAACGGGGAACCGATGGGGGGCGTTAGCCACAACACACCACGAGGTCGGAACCAGAGCAAGGCCAGGGCAACATAAACGGATAGTAGAACAAAGTGTGTGTTTTTCCCTTCCCCATAATGGTGCAGTGGCTTCTGCATTTGAAAGAGAATGCAATCCATGTGCTGTGAAATAACTATTAATATTCAGAACACACAGAGTTGCAAGGACCATGCCCCAGGGAGAATGCAAAACCGGGAGGGGGGGAGGAGGCAACCAGAGACGGAGCCCTATGACAGGAGGCAAGGGGCGATGACAGTGGGCACCCGCAGCCATACACAAGCACACAGCCCCAATGCACAGCCCCAATCATTTATTGGCACACGGACCTGGAAGGTGAACCACCAGTCAGAGGGAGCAGATGCCAGGGACACAGGGGTAACACCGCTGGATGCAGGCACGGAGTCATAAAGCCAATAGAAGAGGACTGAGGAGTTCATCACCTGACCTGCCAGGACAGCGTCTGACATAAGCCCCACAGACCTCTGAGCAGGAGACAGATGGACAGGCAGAGAGTTCAAGCAATGGGGCAGAAGCCAGCAGAACAGCCACAGGGAAGCAGGAGTGCCATTCCATCACAGGGACCAGGGATCCACGAAGGAGGTTGCAGTAATGGCAGGGTCACAGTGCAAGCACCAGGCGCTCAGAAACAGGGCCCTCCCAGGCAAGGAGGCCCTGGCGGTAACCACGGGTACGCATGTGGGCATCAACCATGAAGTGGGGCAGAAGGGAGTGGTCCTTGGCAGCAGTGGTCCCGACATCTGAACAGCTCAGCACAGCTCTTAGGGCAGCCATCTCCAGCTCTGTGGGCGTCCCAGTCAGGAAGGGGCCACTGGCCTCAGGGGGCATCAAGCCCAACTCCCCCAGGTGGTTCTGGCAATCCACTTGATGGTGAGAGAAGCCTCGGGCACACAGGAGGACACTGGTGTAGCAACTAGCAACATATGGACCACCAGCCTGGAGGACCAATCCGAAGTCGTGATGACCAGCCACCTCGCAAGTAGCAGCTATCTCCCGGAGTTCCCATGGCAGCACAACAGCAGGTAGGGACCCATGGTCACGGTGGCATTGGGGCATGAAGCCGAGCTCCCTGGACTGCCTCTCGCACTCAAGACCCCCAAAGGGGTGACCCATCAGCCACATATAATGGGACAGGAGATTGGAGTCATCACCCACAGACAGAAGGTCACTCACCGACCGCTGAACATCGCTGCTCTGCCACAGGGTACCCAGCAGCATGGTGGCACACACCAGCCACTCCTCACCGGCCCAATGACTGAAAGCATGGCCAGAACCACGGCTGTACATGGCCAGTACAGAGGAAGCGAGCGGGAGCACACCAGACGTGGATGGTGGAAGGCTGGGAATGAGCTCTGAGGGAGCCGGAGCTGTTGGCACGCAGACGGGTGTCCTTGGCCAGCTGATAGTGGTCTGGCATGTGTGGGAATTACACACACACACACAGAGCGGACACATTCCTGCCCGATAAGAGGGAGGGAGGCTGGCCAGAGGAAAAGATGGGGAACCTTCAAGGGGCCGCCATATCAGGGCACATCCGAGCAGGATGGCCACAGGCATTAGTTCATCTGTCATGATGGCAAGGGGGCCCAGCTGCATAATCCATGCCCACCATATAGATGAGGGGCCCAGACACCACAGGGCTGGGGCAGAATAGGTTGGGGTGCGTGGTCTAGCTGGCCCAATGACACCGTACCTGAGGGCTACAGACAACAGCAGAGCTGGGGAGCCTGCCTGGTGCCAAGCTGTGCAACAGATTAGAATTTATGAGACCCCGGACAGGTGTGCATGCCACACCCATATAGCTGAACCAACCACAGCGGCCTTGTAACAGTGCAGCCATCTACATATGGGAGTTGGTTCACCTGCAAGGGTGTGACGAGTTGGTGGTGTTTGAGGAGTGGAGAGAGTTCAGACAGTGATAGAGGGATTTGGGGGCAATTTGGGGGAGTGTTGAGTGAGAGAGAGAGCTGCGTGAGAGAGGTCGGGGTGTGTGGTTCGGGTGCAAGAGTTGCAAGTGTGTAGTAGTAGTGAGGTGCGTTGGCAAGCGATTGGCGTGAGAGGCCTGGAGTATTTACACAGGGTGATTGAGATGTGTGAGAGTGTAACACTGTGGGTTGCGTGGAGGAGCGGTGTTGAGAGTGTGGCGTGCTGACTATGGGTGAGATGGTGCGTGCGAGAGGTAACTGTTCACAAGATGTGTTGTCTGGTTGGGGGATAGTGAGTGGTCACAGGGTGCGGTGGTCAGTGCATGGGGAGTGGACACAGTGGTGGGAGCACAATGCCAGTTGTAGGCATCCCACAGGTGCAAGCTGCCCTCTTCACCATCCTAGTGGCACGCTTCAACCTCCTGGAGCAGGCATATGAGTGGTGGACCACCCTCCTTTTCCCAGCCCACCTCTGGTATACCCATGGGCCCCACTGCAGACAGGCAACCGACCTGCACCGAGTAGCAACGGTGTGATGAGTGAGGGGGGTGCATGCCAGACACCTAGCGATGGCAGGGACAGCATCATCACAGCACATCCGCCTCGTCCGCTCCAGGTTGCCCCTGAATGTCTATGGCTGTTGGGTGACCCTACCCACATGGCAGCTGGGTTGGATGCGATCATGGAGCAATGACTGGTGGGAGACCATACTGCCAACCTGGACCCACGAGAAACGGACAGACCACTTCAGGATGACCCGCTCCCTGCTGAGCCGCCTTGCAGAGATCCTTGCCCCCTACCTCCGGAGGCAGACAACCAACGTGCGCAACTCAATACCTCCTGGAATGCATGTGGCGATGGCAGTGTAATGCCTGGCCAACCCAATTTCTGCCGGAGCGTCGCAGAGCAGTTTGGTGTGGGGGTCTCAACCGTTAACAGGGCCCTTCAGGATGTCTGCGACCTCACTGTTGAGCTGCTCCTAGAGTGGGTCATCCAGCTATGGGACCCGGAGGTGGTAATCTGTGGTTTCGAGACGATGGGCTTCCCTCATTGCATAGGTGCCATAGACAGCATGTACATCCCGATCTTCCGCACAGCAAGATTGACTACCTCAACAGGAAGTGCGTGTTCTCTGTTAACCTGCAGGCTGTCATGGACCACAGTTATCTAGTCACAGATGTGTACATGGGCCTCTTGGGGAGGAGCCACAATGCTCAGATCCTGCGCTCCTCTCCCTTCTATGCCAGGATGTTCAATGGGGAGATAGTCCCTAATCTGTTCAGGGTTATCTAGGGAGTGTCAGGGGGTAGGGATCCCACCTACCCCGTAACCCCATGGCTAATGAGGACCTATCCCATGGCCCGCACCCCCAACTAGGTGCTCTTCAATGGGTGCCTGACCTCTGCGAGGTGTGTGGTGGAGAGGGCCTTCAGCCTGCTCAAAATGAGGTGGCACGTTCTGCTGAACCGGAGCCAGTTCAATCTCCAGCACACACCCCATCTTCGTCCTGGGGGCCTGCGTATTTCATGACATCTGTGAGACTTGCGGGGCTGCCTTGAACAATCCTCCTCCTGTACAGAGAACTAGCCCTGTGCCCCTGTACCAGCATGTGCAGTGTGGGACCTTCAGGTGAATCTCTGAGGAGAACAGGGACGTCCTATGCAGGCACATATTAGCCCAACTGGCCGAGAACTGGCTGTGCCCTTTTCCCTTTGGGTCACCCCGACACCTCCTGCCACTGTGCCCTTGTCTGTGTGAACCTACCATTGGTATTCTGGTCGCCAAGCTCCAGGATGGCCTCTGGATCCTCCACGTCCTCCTCCTGGGCCTCCACCTCCTCCTCCTGCACCTCCAGGTCCCCTTGAGCTGTGGGAGCAATATCGGTCTGTCAGTTCAGCCTTGCTTTCCTGTTGAGCCCTTGCTGTCCTGGGCCGTGCCTCCCCCCCACCCCCAGTCCATGGGGTCATTTTCATACCTGGTCGTACTCTTCCTCCTCCTGGGGGGCGTCCCTGGTGTCCGGCTGCTCCCTGTGCACCTCCTGTCCCTGTGGGTTTCAGGGACACACAAGGAGGGTGATGTTCATGGTTTCAGTTTCCAGGGACGTCTCCTTCACTTCTAGGATGGGGGTGTGCCCTCCCGCTTCCTGGCTGGCCTCACCAGGGGCAGTGGGCTCCCCCTGCTCCAGGGATTTGGGCAGGGGGGTGTTTTTACCCCCTTTCTACCCCTGACAAAGACCGAGCTGAGTATGCGGAAGGCCACGATCTCTCCGTCCAGGCAGAGGAAGCAACCCAGCTCCTCAGTGAACTCCAGCATTTCTCACAGAAATTTATTTCTAATATTTAACTGAAAACTACATTGCTGCAATTTAAGCCCATTCCCTCTTTTACTATGACAGTGGAGAACAATGATTGCTTTTTTTTGTGGCCTTTTTGATTACTTGGGACCTGGGGAAAGCCCCTTGCACTTCATCCCCCAATATGAAATTATTTAAGTTCTACCTGATTTACAAAAAAAAAATCCTTCTTATACTGTGGCCAAAAAAGGCTATTAGGGGTTATATTTTCCTCAAGCTTAATGGGTGGGTTATCATCAGCCCCCATGCCTTCTGCTATTGAAGGCTAGCAACATCAAAGGCAGCTTCAGCCTGGAAAGCCAAGACTCTTTTGCCCACTCAGTCACTAGCCAGTACATTTCTAAATCTTATCTTCCCCTGTGCTAGTTACTAGGGTAGGATACTGTAGAAATAATTTTCTTTGCTTATACCCGACAGCCTGAGCCCACAATTGTTGAAAGGTAAACCTCCTGCAGCACCATGGCTAATGAGAAGCATAGGAATATTTGATTCTAGCAAGTTAAGAAGCCAGAAAAGACACCAGACTCTTATTTCACGGTTTGTAAAAGTGTCAAATCAGAAAACACTACAGGGCAGCATTGTTTAAATTTGTATGTTTTATGGTGCGGAGTGAACAAACTAGAATTTACTTTTATTTTATTTACTTTACTTTTCTGAAGGAAGCTGGTTGTGCACCATAAGAAGGTGGGGAGCATTCTTCACTCCCTCTACTGATATATGAGCGGCCACAAGAGTAATTTCATTCTTAAATTTGGCCAATAAGATAGATAGATAAAATTTATTCAGCTTAGCCATAGGCCATTGCTTGGCCAATAAGTGATACTAGTTTAAAAGGAAACCTTTTAGTTAGCATTAGAAGTACTATGTGACAAAATCCAGATTTACACACAGATAAAATCAAAAAGGCTTACATCATTGTGCCGCTGACTTCAGTTTCAGCATGAAGATAGACATGGGATGCTAAAATAGAAGTACTATGAGGCAGAACAGCCATGGAGGAGGGGGTCTGAGGGGGGGGGCACCGCCATTGGGGTCGTGATGGGCCGGCGTAACTAGGGTCCCTCTCTAGGGGCTTAGTTTGACCAGCAAGGCAGGAGAGGCACTTGGTGTCTGTTTCCCTCATCAGCCCCATGGCAGGTGGTTGGGTGGATCAAAGTCCGAGGGCCCCAGGTCTGGTTTTGATGCTGTTAAACGTGAGGTCTAGTGTGAGTAAGTCAGCTACAGTCTGGGAGTTAATCCTGAACCAGGCGGCCAACCTCGTGTGTATTACGGAGACCTGGCTGGACACTGAATTGGGGCCAATTTTGGCTGACCTTGTTCCAGCCGGGTACTTCGTACAGCATCAGCCACGGCCTGAGGGATGGGGCGGGGTGGGGCGGTGTAGCCATTATTTTTCGTGAGACCTGGTCTGTTAGGAGGTATCCAGTGCAAATTTGGCCAGGTATTAGGGCCTCCATCTCGTGGTTGATTTGGCTGGAGACAGATTAGGGATGCTACTAGTATACAATGCTCCTACCTGTACTGCAACATCTCTGCATTCTCTAGCAGAGCTGGTATCGGAGGTGGTCTTGTGGTCCTCAAGGACAGTGGTCCCAGGGGACTTCAATGTACATGCCATCACTGGTCTTGAGGGAGCAGAGAGAGCATGAGTTCATAGCCGCCATGGCAACCATGGGTCTTTCTCAGATGGCCCATCATACAAGGGAGGACATACCTTGGACCTGTTTTTTTGCACTGGCCTTGAGGTGGGGGATTCATTGGCGGGGGATGTGTCATTGGTGTCCTTGTCATGGATGGATCATTACCTCCTATGGGCTGGTCTCCTGGCACATGTCAGTCCTTGGAAAGGTGCTGGGCTAGTTCAGTTGGTCCATTCCCATAGGCTTATGGAACCGGAAAGATTCCAGAACGCTCTCTGGGAATTATCTTGTGACCTTGACAGCCATTCACTTGATGACCTCCTGGCTCTTTGGAACACCCTACTGACGTGATCTGACAGCTCCTAGGCATCCACTCCCTGGGCATTGGCAACCCAGGTCCCCATGGTATACAGAGGACCTGCGGCAGCTGAAGCAGGAAGGGAGGTGGTTAGAGTGGCGGTGACGTCATACTCACGCTGAAGGTGACAGATTGTGGCATAGAGCTAGTTTAGAAATGTTTGCCGTGGCTGTGAGGGCAGCGAAGAAGAGGTCCTTTGCTTCTCTCATAGTATCCATGAAGTCTCGTATAGCTGAGCTTTTCTTGGTGGTGAGGGAGCTGGTCAGTCTGGCCTCCCTCCGCATGGAGCTGGAGTCTTCCAGTGCTCACTGTGACATGTTTATTGACTATTTCATGGATAAAATCACTCACATTCACATGACTTTGATGCTGCATTTGCTGCGTTTAGGAGAACCAGAGGTTATGGATGCCTGTGTGTCGTCTGCTGATGTGGGGGATGTCCTTGGGACGGTTAGAGCCACATCTTGTGAATTAGATCCATGCCCGTCCTGGTTGGTCAAGGCAAGCCAGGAGACATTGGGGCCATTGCTGGCTGGAGTGGTCAATGCCTCCCTTTGGGAGGGCAGAGTTTCGGGATGCCTTAAAAAGGCTGTGGTGCAACCTCTGCTCAAGAAGCCAATGCTTGACTCCCTCGCCAGTTATCAGTCTGTCTCTAACCTTCCTTTTTTAGGGAAGGTTACTGAATGGGTGGTGGCTCAGCAGCTTTAGGGCATTTGGACTACATCAGCTTTCTTGATCCTTCACAGTCTGGCTTTCACCCAGGTTATGGCACTGAGACTGTGCTTGTGACCTTGGTTGACAACCTTTGCCGTGAGTTGGATCAGGGTCGATCAACCTTACTTGATCTGTCAGCTGTCTTTGACACAGTTGATCATGAGATGCTGGTGGCCCACTTGTGGGACTGGGCTGGTGGGAGGGGCAAAAATGTTTTTGAAAGGTTTCACTCTTTTCTGTCCGGGAGGACTCAGCGAGTGGTGCTGGGGAACCATTCTTCATCTTCCGTGGACCTCACGTGTAGAGTTCCGCAAGGTTCTATTCTGTCCCCTCTCTTGTTCAACGTATACACGCAGCCTTTGGGAGAGGTTGTGAAGGGGTTTGATGTTTGGTGTCATCAATATGCTGATGACATCCAACTTTACCTCTTTTTCAACTGACCCAGGCCTGGAAGTCTCGGTGCTTACTCAGTGGTCACAATCCCAAGCGGGATCCGTGTGGCTCAATAAATCCATATAGGGATGTGTACATGCGCACATGCACGCAAGATGCACATGGTGCATGCAGGGCATGGGATCGGCCCCATTGTCTGGCGGCTGTGGGGGACTGGATGAGGGCGAGCTGTCTGAAGTTGAATCCTGACAAGACGGAGGTGATGTTGGTGGGAGGGGCAGGGGAGTTGACTCCCATCATTGATGGGGTTCTTCGCACTCTGGCCCCCCAGGTTTGGAGTCTGGGGATGTACCTTGACTCATGGCTTTGTCTGGATGCTCAGCTGAAGGTGGTGGCGAGGAGTGCCTTTTGTCAATTATGTCTGTTACATCAGCTTCAGCCATATATCTCAGACTCTGACCTGGCCACTATCATCCATGCCTTCATCACCTCAAGATTGGACTACTGCAACACGCTCTACATGGGGCTACCCTTGGTGATGGTTCGGAGACTGCAGCTGGTGTAGAATGTGGCAGCCCGTCTCGTCATGAGGATGGGGCACTGGGAGCATATAACACCAGTGCTCCATTTGTTGTACTGGTTGCCTATAGTCTTCCAGGCCCGATTCAAGGTGTTGGCTTTGACCTATAAATCCCTATACAGTCTGGGCCCCACTTCCCTGCGGGACCGCCTCACTCCCCGGGTCATGGATCAGACCCTGCACCGCGGTCTGCCGGGAGCACCCTCCTTAAGGTCCCCTGTATGTCGCAGATGGCGACCATGGAGAGGGCGTTCTCGGTGGCCACTCTGAGGCTGTGGAACTCCCTCCCGGTAGAGGTTCGTCTGTCCCCAGATCTTTCCTCCTTCCGTTGACAGGCTGTTCTGCCAGGCTTTGTGGGGGAGATGGGTAGTGGGAGGGAGGCTGGGTTGGGTGGGATGTGTTTTAGCTCCAGCAAGTGTTTTTATGGTGTATTTTTTAAATGTATTTTTATATTTACAGTTTATAAATTTTTGTTAGCCACCCCGAGCTACATGAGGCAGGATGGGTGCAGGATATTAAATGCTAAAAATAAATAATAAATAAAATAATAAAATCTAAACTGTGTAAGTGAATATTTGTAGCATATTTAAAGTAAAGAATGCCTGGAAATGTGATAACCTTTAACAGGTACTGTTTATTAGTGGTGGGACCCCGGGCCCATTACTGGTTACTGGATTTACTGGTTACCGGTTCTACAAAAACCGGATTCCCGGATTAAATCCGGTATACCGGTACCGGATTTATTTCATTGAGTTCAATGGGGTGCTGTGTCCCCATTGAACTCAATGAAATAAATGAATTCCTTCCCCCTCCCC
>QEPC01001021.1:34298-51411 GCA_003113815.1 Sphenodon punctatus | reverse complement strand
AAAGGCTGCTGCGGGCGGCGGGGAAGCGGCGGGGAGGTTTTTTGTTTTACTTTGAGCGGGGGCGCCTGTCGGAGCGCTTGGGGGGTCAACACCCCCAATGCCCCTGAAGGGGAGCCGCGCCTGTAAATGTCCTCTAAAATTGGCATATCTGTCCATCCTACTGTGAACTCAAGACTTTTGAGCTGGCTCCTTCTCTCCTTTTCTGGATTGGAGGGGGGCCAACATTACCCCCTGTACCATTTTTGTTAGTTCTGCTGCTGCTTTACATGAGGGGTCATGGTGACCCCCAATATCATGGGGGGTTGTTTTGTATTTCTGTTTTTCAGTTGTTATACTATCAGTTGTTATACTATACTAACTGTCCATTTTTTTCTTAATCTGGAGTCCATTTCAGATCAATCACATTCATTATTTTTCAGCTATTTATTAATGGGGATCCTTTTGACCCCCGATACAGTTATTAGTCAGTTTCACCGGCAATGGAGGGTTAAGAGTGCTTTCAGACACCATGATTATCACTGATGGACTCCAGCAGAAGCACCAACAAAGTATTGCGACATCTAAAAGCACCCTTAACTAATTCCTAAAATTAATGGGCCAGATTCCCTGATAGCATAAAGCATTTACACCAGCTGAATAACTAGTTCACAGTGGTTTTATTAATTTCATCACAGGTTCAAAGCATGGGAGAATAAAGGAAGAAATTTCAATAAGAAATTCATAGTTAATATACCAAAACAATACAGGGTATATCACCAGAGTGTTCCACATTACTGAGCGGTTTAAAGAATTATAGTTTTAAAAATCTCTCACTCAATTCACAGTTGAAAGCTTACACCAGCATGATAGATTTGTTAAGAAACTTTATACTTGTTATAAAATACAAAACACATGTAACTGCTACCCAACCAATTCAAATATAAGTTACATATAGCCTTTGGTTTTGAACCAATACAATGCACTTGTTTTACATTGTTTACCTAGCAATTCACTACTTCATCCATAAGATAACTAGTCTAGCAATTCACTATTTCATCCATAAGATATAAAGCAATCATGATATCTTCTTGTATCAGCTTGAACATTGCTTACTTGGTGTCAGTGACTGAAAAGCTAGCTCAGTACTTATTCTATGTACCCTTGTCTGCAGCAATTTTAAAACACTAAACAAAAGATGAACTGTTGGCATATGAACGTATCTAGCATCTGAATTGCAAATAAGCTAAGCACAGAAGTCAGCCAATGAAGAAGTAACGGGCTGCATTCTTTGTAAAGACCACCGGCTTAAATCTGCCTTATTAAAAAGTTTATTAGTTTGGGGTTCTGGGAGAAATTTTAGCTTTTTAACATGGATTCGAATGTTCACATGATGACAGTTACAGTATATAAATGTATTTTTGCCTTTACATTCTATATAATGTAGTCTTTCGGTATTCCAATGCTTTCCATTTTCCCCTTTAGTTGTACAGTATCCCTCCAATCCCACCACGCAAGCCCCCCTTCAGTGCCCACATCCCCCTTCAAGAGCCCCCATTCTACCTACCCTCACCCAGTACCACCCCCAGACCCCCATTCTGCCCCACACCTCCAATCCCACTCCCCAGGCCCCCATTCTTCCCACATCCCTCTCCACATCCCCATTCTACCCACCCCCACCCAATCCCATGCCTCCATTCTGTCCCGCACCCCCCAGGTCCTAATTTTGAACCCCACCTCCAATCCAACCCCCAGACACCAATCTGGAGGCTCCAGATGCATGTCATGGAGCCTCCACTCATGTCAGAGTCCTGGGGCATCGCCAGTGTTTGCCCACATGTCTGCACCCATCGATTAGGATGCACACAGTCACTGTGTGGGCAAGGCATGTAAAGCAGTCCCAGCAGTCAGAGCAATGAGCACAGCCACTCTCCCTGGAACTTCTACTGTTTAGTTTGCTTTGTAGTAGTGCTCCAGAAGGCGGCAGAGAGGGGATCTGAGGAAGCAAACAGTAGGGGGAGCTTCCTGGACCCAGAATTCCCCATGGCTGTAAGTCATGAGGGAGGGGTAGTGGTGGGTGGAGCACGATGTCTGCCTGGGCTTGCCACGCAAAACCCCTGAGTGGGGCTGCCCAGATGAAACACGGGACTCCTACAAGCTATAATCATTTATTTTCACCCTCAGTTAGCAGGTTTTCAGAGCCATTGGGTGAAAACAGACATGACGCTAACCACCCTTTAACCACCCTTGGTGGTTATTTATGCATGTTGCAGGGCTGTAATGGTGCCCTATGCAGCCCTGCAACATGCATAAATAACCACCAAGGGTGGTTAAGGGGTGGTTAGCGTCATGTCTGTTTTCACCCAATGGCTCTGAAAACCTGCTAACTGAGGGTGAAAATAAATGATTATAGCTTGTAGGAGTCCCGTGTTTCATCTGGGCAGCCCCACTCAGGGGTTTTGCGTGGCAAGCCCAGGCAGACATCGTGCTCCACCCACCACTACCCCTCCCTCATGACTTACAGCCATGGGGAATTCTGGGTCCAGGAAGCTCCCCCTACTGTTTGCTTCCTCAGATCCCCTCTCTGCCGCCTTCTGGAGCACTACTACAAAGCAAACTAAACAGTAGAAGTTCCAGGGAGAGTGGCTGTGCTCATTGCTCTGACTGCTGGGACTGCTTTACATGCCTTGCCCACACAGTGACTGTGTGCATCCTAATCGATGGGTGCAGACATGTGGGCAAACACTGGCGATGCCCCAGGACTCTGACATGAGTGGAGGCTCCATGACATGCATCTGGAGCCTCCAGATTGGTGTCTGGGGGTTGGATTGGAGGTGGGGTTCAAAATTAGGACCTGGGGGGTGCGGGACAGAATGGAGGCATGGGATTGGGTGGGGGTGGGTAGAATGGGGATGTGGAGAGGGATGTGGGAAGAATGGGGGCCTGGGGAGTGGGATTGGAGGTGTGGGGCAGAATGGGGGTCTGGGGGTGGTACTGGGTGAGGGTAGGTAGAATGGGGGCTCTTGAAGGGGGATGTGGGCACTGAAGGGGGGCTTGCGTGGTGGGATTGGAGGGATACTGTACAACTAAAGGGGAAAATGGAAAGCATTGGAATACCGAAAGACTACATTATATAGAATGTAAAGGCAAAAATACATTTATATACTGTAACTGTCATCATGTGAACATTCGAATCCATGTTAAAAAGCTAAAATTTCTCCCAGAACCCCAAACTAATAAACTTTTTAATAAGGCAGATTTAAGCCGGTGGTCTTTACAAAGAATGCAGCCCGTTACTTCTTCATTGGCTGACTTCTGTGCTTAGCTTATTTGCAATTCAGATGCTAGATACGTTCATATGCCAACAGTTCATCTTTTGTTTAGTGTTTTAAAATTGCTGCAGACAAGGGTACATAGAATAAGTACTGAGCTAGCTTTTCAGTCACTGACACCAAGTAAGCAATGTTCAAGCTGATACAAGAAGATATCATGATTGCTTTATATCTTATGGATGAAATAGTGAATTGCTAGACTAGTTATCTTATGGATGAAGTAGTGAATTGCTAGGTAAACAATGTAAAACAAGTGCATTGTATTGGTTCAAAACCAAAGGCTATATGTAACTTATATTTGAATTGGTTGGGTAGCAGTTACATGTGTTTTGTATTTTATAACAAGTATAAAGTTTCTTAACAAATCTATCATGCTGGTGTAAGCTTTCAACTGTGAATTGAGTGAGAGATTTTTAAAACTATAATTCTTTAAACCGCCCAGTAATGTGGAACACTCTGGTGATATACCCTGTATTGTTTTGGTATATTAACTATGAATTTCTTATTGAAATTTCTTCCTTTATTCTCCCATGCTTTGAACCTGTGATGAAATTAATAAAACCACTGTGAACTAGTTATTCAGCTGGTGTAAATGCTTTATGCTATCAGGGAATCTGGCCCATTAATTTTAGGAATTAGTTAAGGGTGCTTTTAGATGTCGCAATACTTTGTTGGTGCTTCTGCTGGAGTCCATCAGTGATAATCATGGTGTCTGAAAGCACTCTTAACCCTCCATTGCCGGTGAAACTGACTAATAACTGTATCGGGGGTCAAAAGGATCCCCATTAATAAATAGCTGAAAAATAATGAATGTGATTGATCTGAAATGGACTCCAGATTAAGAAAAAAATGGACAGTTAGTATAGTATAACAACTGATAGTATAACAACTGAAAAACAGAAATACAAAACAACCCCCCATGATATTGGGGGTCACCATGACCCCTCATGTAAAGCAGCAGCAGAACTAACAAAAATGGTACAGGGGGTAATGTTGGCCCCCCTCCAATCCAGAAAAGGAGAGAAGGAGCCAGCTCAAAAGTCTTGAGTTCACAGTAGGATGGACAGATATGCCAATTTTAGAGGACATTTACAGGCGCGGCTCCCCTTCAGGGGCATTGGGGGTGTTGACCCCCCAAGCGCTCCGACAGGCGCCCCCGCTCAAAGTAAAACAAAAAACCTCCCCGCCGCTTCCCCGCCGCCCGCAGCAGCCTTTNGATTAGGATGCACACAGTCACTGTGTGGGCAAGGCATGTAAAGCAGTCCCAGCAGTCAGAGCAATGAGCACAGCCACTCTCCCTGGAACTTCTACTGTTTAGTTTGCTTTGTAGTAGTGCTCCAGAAGGCGGCAGAGAGGGGATCTGAGGAAGCAAACAGTAGGGGGAGCTTCCTGGACCCAGAATTCCCCATGGCTGTAAGTCATGAGGGAGGGGTAGTGGTGGGTGGAGCACGATGTCTGCCTGGGCTTGCCACGCAAAACCCCTGAGTGGGGCTGCCCAGATGAAACACGGGACTCCTACAAGCTATAATCATTTATTTTCACCCTCAGTTAGCAGGTTTTCAGAGCCATTGGGTGAAAACAGACATGACGCTAACCACCCTTTAACCACCCTTGGTGGTTATTTATGCATGTTGCAGGGCTGTAATGGTGCCCTATGCAGCCCTGCAACATGCATAAATAACCACCAAGGGTGGTTAAGGGGTGGTTAGCGTCATGTCTGTTTTCATCCATTGTCACTACATTTCTCCCCTCTTCTTATTAGCAGAGAGAGAGGATTTAGGGATAGCTTGCAAGTTCAACCTGTGGGTTTGATTTGCATCTGATCAAGGACTCTCCTGCAGCTGGGTCCAAGGAACAACTTTGTGTTTTTGAACTGAACATCTGGTTGCCAGCGCGAGACAATCATCTTAGTGAAAGAGATCTTGTCTTTCCCTTGATCTGCTCTTCTGCAGGAATCCACTTCATTGCCACCAATGGGGAAAATGCAGTGAATGAGTCCCTGTACTTATAGCCTGTTTTGAAAAGAGCCCTGTCCCAAGCGGTTTCAACTGAGAACAGTGGAAGCTGCTGGATATTAGGGGTGTGCATGTCATTTTTGTTATTAAATAATTATAGCAAAAATTGTCATTTTCATTATCGTTATTGCAATAATGAAAGTGAAAAATAATAAAAATATAAATGAAAACATTTTATTTTTGAAATAAAGGGGAAAAACAGAAAATGTATTTCCGGCTATAATGTTTTTGTTTCTTATTTAATTCATATGAAACTTGGGGAGATTGTACCCCCAATGGAGGGCACTATGTATACAATATTTTGAAACAATTATATAAAGGGAACCGATTTTAGAAGCAATTGGAAGTTATGATTTTAAGAAAAGCTCCATACACATTCATGACTACAACTTCTTTATCTTCCATTCAATTTGCATGAAACCTGTGAATATTATGTCCCTTCACAAGTCTAACACTCCTGCCAATTTCCAGAAAGATTGGATAAAGGGTCCTGATGGTATAAGACATTAACTTGAATATACATTTCCAGCTGTAACATTCCATCCTGTTTACAAGATATTTGGCAGGAATGTATCACATACCTTCTGTGCCATCTCTGCCAAACTACAGGGCAAGTTGATAAAGGGACCCAATTTTATAAGCAATTAATGTTGTCCCTGTGAAGACCATTATTCAGATAAATAGGAGCACATGCAGTGCCAGTCAGAGGCAGGCACCTGGCATGGCAGGGGGAAGAGACTGTAGGAGGGAGGATGTGGAACAACCAAAAAGACTGACAGACACATTCACTGGCTAATTACTGCATGCTTCGAGCTTTACAGGACCAAGTGGTAGTGGCTTCGAGGCGGGCATAGGGGGCGGCCCTGAGGTGGGCATAAGGGACATAACTGGAACTTTGGGGGTAGCATCCCAGCAATCAGGAGACAGGGTATTTTCAGACATTACGAGATCACAGTCAATCACAGTGAACCACGGTTAATCCCGTGGTGGGGCCAAAGGGCCCTGAACGTCTGTTCGGTGACATCCAGATGTTCACCACAGTCAATCGCCACCAGGGGTCAAAATTAACCTCGCTTCCAGAGCTCCGGCCCAGACCATCTCCGAAAGGGTGGTCAAAGCGATTCCCACTGGGAAACAACAAAAAGTAAAGTCTGAATGGCAACCAACGGCCAGAATCAATAAAAATGATTCCCAGCCGGGGACAAAGCATGCAGCATCGCTGCCAGGCAATCAGCAACAACACAGACTGGGAGGGAGATTTAAAGGGCACACAGAGGCAGGGGGATGTGGTGGGATGGAGCGAGGTGGACACTGGACAGGAGAGGAGAGCAGTGGGAGAGAGAGCAAGGGAGGAGGAGGAGGTGGTCGTGCTGCACCTGGAGGTGGTGGAGGGACAGCAGCAGCAGCAGCCGGGACAGGCCGAACCGGCACCTGCTGCCGGCCCGGGGGATGAGGCACCCCGGAAACGGGTAAGGGGACCGAAGGGGGGGCATCGGCACAGGGGCACCAAGGCAGATGGGTGGACTGGCAGGGGGGGAAAGGGGGAGGGACTCGGGGCTGTGGCAACCCGGTAACCATCCCCCCCATTACGACCCGCAGACACGGAAACGGGTCTGGGAGTCCCAGCACTCAGAGGAGAGGGCTGGAGGGCAGATGGCGAAGCAGGAGGAGGGGGAAGACCACGACCCGGAGGGTGCCCGTGGAAGACAGCCATACCATCGAGGAGGGTAATGGCGGCGCAGAGAAACCCGGGACTTTATACGGATCTGGGGGACCCTGGAGCACCAGCTGGAGCTGGCGGTCAACCAACACAATGAGCATGTCTTCAACGAGACAGTGCGGGAAATGGAGGCGGCAGACATCACAGGACAGTGGCCCAGTGACGGTCGAAGGCCAAGGAGCTGAAGAGGGGGTAACAAGGCCATCAAAGAAAACAACTGGTGATCTGGGCATGGGGCCTGGACCGCCCCCTACTATGACGCCCTGGACCGCATCCTACACATGAAGGGGTCCATAGTCGCCCCGCACCTTGTGGGGAGCGCCATGGTCCAGGGCAGGGAACGGGCTGAGGTACCCCCACCCCTCACTGCCCCCATCGAAGACACCAGCTCCAAGAGCCCCACCCCCCAAGAGGAATGCCCCAGGACCTCAGGGACCAGCAGGTCCCCCTCGCGCACCAGCCCTGGGAGCCCCCAGCTGCTGTCCGTAGCAGGAGAATCAGAGGCCGGCACCCTGGTCACCATCAGCCAGTGGACACAGGGGGACCTTAGCCACACCAAGGGGCCAGCCTCGGAGGACTCTGAGACTGACATAGAGGGTAAGCAGGCGGGTGGGACGGGACACAGACTGGGGGGGAAGGCCCGAGGGGGGGGAGGGGGCACATGGGCCTGCTCTCAGCAACCCCCTACTCCCTGGACCCCGAAGAAGGCACCCAGGGGGCCGCTGGGGGACATGGACAGCCGACACCCACCCACCCCTCCCCATTCCTGTACAGGTCACGGCACACCCTGGCACCTGCGACAGCCTGGCAAGGGGGATGGAGGCAAGCAGCCCCAGGAGCAACCAGAGGCCCCAGGTGAGGCAACATGACAAGGGGGGGGAGCCAGGGCAGGGAAACCGGACCCTGGGTTGGAGGGTGGCCCAGGGCCCCCCATCCGTGGCAGGGGAGGGGGGCTGGGGTGGCTAACCATCCCCTACCATGTTGGGGTGCATGGCAGGGAGGAGCAGGCAGAGGACATAGTCCGCTCCACCACAGAGCAGGGGGAGTGGATGATAAAGGCCATTGACCACATGGAGGCAGCCACCGAAAGGGCCGTGCAGCAGGTGGAGGCCAGAGACCGGAGGCTGCAGACAGAGGTGCACCTCGAACGGAGGTGGGAGCACTGGGAGCACAGCAAGCAGGTGGAGGTGTTCAGGCAGCTGGAGCAGGCCATTGACCAGATGGTCAAGGAGCACTCTGCAAAGATGGACCAGTCACATGACATAGACACCTTGCTGCTCCTACACACAGGTACCATGAGTGCCTACGTGAGTGCCCCACTGGGCAACCTGCCTGCCCCAGCCCCGATTCTGGGCCCCTCGGCACCCCCACTGCCTCCGCCACCACCCCAGCCACTAGTGCGCTTGCTGGGGCCGCGCTTCTGCCTACCGGTCCCTGTAGGCCTCTGGAGGGAGCTTCCAGCCAGGGGGCCCCCTCTGGCCCCAGGGTCTGCCTACCCTCCCACCACTGCCTGACCCTCAGGACACCGAGGCCTCCCAGGACACTGTTTGGGACACAGACAGCGGGCGGGAGGGGAGCTCCCAGAGCTCCACAGTGCCCATCGGGCGGCCACGAGGGAGGCCCCGGAGATGGGGGGAAGGGGGGACGGGGGAGGACAGCCTGAGGGGGGGTATCACTGGGAGGTGGGGAGTGGGCGAGGTGGCGGGAGCACTTGTAGAAGGGTGAAACAATAAATGCACGGGCACCACAGTCGCTTCCGTGTGTCTGTTCGTGGACCCAGGGTCGGAAGCGCATAGGTGTGTAGGGGCGCAGCCAGGGTGCTGCTGGGGCCCCCGGAGGGGGGATGTGCAGTCTCAGCCCTCCCCCTCCCAGCTGATCTGCCTGGCCAGGGCGCCACGGATGCGCTGTGTGTATCGGTACTCCCATGGATTCTCAGCATTCACATAGAGAGGCACGGGGCCAGGGGGGTGCCGGGGCATGGGGTAGTTGAGGGCAGCCCCCTCGGTCTTGCACACATTGTGCAGCACACAGCAGGTTCCGATCATGAGGGAGGAGGTCTCCACCATGTAGTCCAGGTGGCCCATGAGGCTCCTCCAGTGCTGCTTGAGGGCCCTGAAGGCCCTCTCGACCACGGTCCTGCTTGCACACAGGCAGGTATTGAAGAGCGCCTCTGCAGGGTTCCTGGAAACTGGGTACACCTTCATCAGCCATCGGGTAAGTGTGTAGGCTGGGTCCCCCAGGATGCAGGGGGGCATCATCACCCCCTCGATCCGGGTCATCCCCATGTCTGCGAAGTCTCCACGGTACATCCGGGCATAGAAGGGAGAAATGGTCATGATCCAGGCATCGTGGTGGCGACCAGAGTGACCCATGCAAATGTCTATGAACTGACCCCGGTGGTTCACGACTGCCTGCAGCTGCAGGGAGTGGTACCCGTATTGGATGACATATTCCAAGGCCTCCCCAGTGGATGGGTCAGGATCTCTATGTGGGTGCCGTCCACGGCGCCCATGCAGTTGGGGAATCCCCCAGCCACGAAGCCGGCCATCACGGCCTCCTGGTCCAACAGCTGGATCACTTGGTCCAGGAGCATGCCCTCCACTGCCTCACAGATGTCCTGCAGGATCACGGCAATGGTGCTCACCCCAATGCCGAAGTGCTGTGAGACGGAGCAGCAGGAGTCGGGTGTTGCAAGGGCCCAGACCCCGATGGCCACCCGCTGGACCATGGGTATGGGGGCCCACATGGGAGTGGCCTGCCGCTCCAGCCAGGGCGTTAACAGCTCCACGAGTCACAGGAGGATGTTCATGTCCATCTGAAAGTGCGCTCTCCAGGCGGCCTCGTCTCATTGGACTAGTGCCCTGGCCCACCACCCCGTGCCCACTCCGTGACCCATACCCGCTGGTCAATGGGCATTGCGAGCAGGGCAGCGCGGCCCATGGTCTCCCTCTACCACTGGAGCCGGCNGGACTGCACCTCCCGGCGTGCTCCCTGGGGGGGGGTTATACACATCTAGATGTGTATAAGAGGGCCGCCCCGGACACCTGCTGGGCCCTGAGGTGGGCCAGGGAGTGCCTGTGCCTGTGGTGGGCTCTTCGGGCTCTGGCAGCGCTCCTGGCCATGCACATGCGCAGCCAGGCATCCAGGTGCACCTCTGCAGTCTGGATGTGCAGGAGGTCTGTGTGAGAGCGGTACCACTCAGCGCACATGGCTAGGTGCATCCCGCAGGCGCCCAACTGGCCCAGCTCCATGGTGACTGGTGCCCCAGGTGGGTTGGGGCCACACCTGTTGTAGGTTGGGACCTGTGTTGCCCCACCCCCCGGTTGCACCCTACCAACCGGGCTCAGGGCCCCGGGTCACCATGACCGGCCCCCAGACCGGCAGGTCAGGTCCTGCAGGGTGAGCGGGGAGGCCGCGGGCGGCCAAATGCATCCACATGCCTTCCCTGAAGGGGGTATGGTGCTTGGTCCTGCCCTTGGCCAGGCGTGTGGGCAGCAGCTGCATTCCTGCTGTCATCATTCCTAACCTCCCGGTGTCGGCTGCCTGTTGTCCTCGGGGTCCCACTTAGTGTGTAGACTGTTCTGTCTGTGTGATCTGTTCCAGCAGCTGTTCTGGGTCCACACCTCATGCTTCACTCTGTAGCCATACAATGTTGCGCCCTTTGCCCTTATTGCTTGGCCTTGGAGCTCCCCTGCTTCCCCTCCCGTCCCTCCAGGGATTGTGGGGCCCTCCTTTCCTTGCACTTCATATCCGCCGCTTTCTGGACCATGGCTGGCCACTCTTCCACAGGGCTCCCAGGCCACAGCGCCCCCGGGGCCCCCCATAGCTGGACCTTCAACGAGACCATGGCCCTGTGTGACCTGTGGCATTCCCCGGCCATGCAATTGCTTTTGAGCTGCCCGGACAGCCTCACAGGTGCCTACGAGAGTATGAGCTCCGGGCTGCGGTACTATAGCTATGTGGTGAGTGCCCGTGATGGCCAGCTGCATGCTGAGATGCTAGGCCTGTGTCCCTTTCCCGATGGGCGCATTCCGGAGATCAGGTGCTTGCATGTGGGGTGGTCGGCGGTGGAGACTGTGTCCGCCCTCTCTGTGTGCAGCCTGGCTGCCTACATGGCCTGTCTGGCGGAGGGGGGGGCCTGCCTTGGCTGTGNCTGTCTGGCGGAGGGGGGGGCCTGCCTTGGCTGTGTCCTTCTTTGGCTGTGTTCACGGGGCCCGAGGTTACCAGCAGTCCCGCAGGGCAATCTATCACCGCCTGTTGGAGCTGGGTCAACTTCCGTGGCCCCCACCTGCTGACTAGGGCTTGTCGGAGCCCTCTGACATGGAGATGTCAGAGCTGACTGGTGTGTGGTCCCGATCCTATGTGCAGGTGGGGCTCGCCGCTCAGGATCCCTTTGAGGCATACTACCTGGTCACCCACCACATGTCTGCACTGGGGTACCATCAGGGAATGCTTCAGTGGCCCCATTTCATGCACCTGATGGGTCACCCAGCCCCAGGCCCCTTTGTGGCCCCCTGCAGCTGGCTGTGAGGCCCCGCTTTTCTTCTGGGCCCTGGATGCTGGCCCAACTGTGGGGTCCCAGCTCCGTCCTGCTGCTGCGAGTCGCTGTCTGCTCTCTCCATGATGTCCCTGGCTTGGTGCTGTGCTGACTGGTGCCTGGGGTCCCGCTGCCCCTGCCTGTGCCTCTGTGCCCCCTCCATGGGGCCCCCCTGTCCGCCTCTGCAACTGGTGATCCACTCCGTGGCTGTCGTCTCCTGTGGCTGTTTCCTGAATGCTGAGGTGGCTCCCGGCACCTGGGTGCTGCTGTCCTTCCTGGTACGGCCTCGATCCCTCCTGTGCCCATGCCCCCCCTTGGGTGCCTCTGTGACTGATGGGTTCTGGGGGCCCCGGACTGCACCTCCCGGCGTGCTCCCTGGGGGGGGGATTGTGGAAGGGCTGCTCCGCTCTTTGGCCCCAGCTCGCCTCCGTCCCATCCATCGCACCCTGGTCAGCGCATGGGTTTCCTGACAGCCTCCTGGACCATTCCCGGACCACTCCCTGGACCATGTGGTCTCCCCCTGTGCCTGTGCTGTGCCCCTGCGGGATCCCCTTGTTCTGGGACTGACATTGTAGCTGTGGGGGTGCCCGTGCGGACTGTGCTGTTGTGAGGGTCTGGTTGCTGTTCCCTGTGTCCTGCCCTGACCCCTGGGCCGGTTCCCCCCTGTCCCTGCCCCTTCCCCCCTGTGCCCATTGTGCCGTGTGTGTTGTCTGTCCCGCTGTGTCCTCCCTTCCCTTTCTTTCCCGTGCGGGTGTGTGTGTGTGCCTGGGCGTGTGTCTGTGCTGTGTGTTCCACTGTGTCCTCATTGGTATTCCCTGTGCCTGTTGTGTGTGCTGCCTCGGCGGCTCTTCTCCATCTTCCCCCTCCTTTCATTTTTTCCTTGTGTGGGTGTTCCTTGTAGGCACTGTTGGCTTTGTTTGCCCTCAGCCAGTCATGTCTGTGTCCTGCCCCTCCCCGGAGCCTTCCAGGTGTTTTGACCACGGCCTGGGATCGGCATCACGTCTGTTGCGCAACCCCGGGCCGTGGTCCGGCGGCCCGATTCCCTGTCGTGGTCCCGGTCCCGTCACATCTGTTTGGAGCCTTTCTTGACCGTGCTGGGGGGTGGGTGGGTGATTAGACGGGTTGCCACTGCTGGGAATTCACTGTGGTGATTCGGGCGCCTGCAATGTCTGAAATCACCCATAGTTTACACATCCAGGATGGCCAATTATCATCACAATCACATCCTGCAGCACTGTGACAGAGGACATAACAGAATCTATTGGCTCTTTCCTAAACAGATACTTCTGACTTCCCAGTAACAAGTGGGGGAGAGAGGTTGGGATGGTCACAGCACAGAATGAAGATATTTGGTTGACATTTCTGCTGACCAATTGGCATCACAAACCGATCTTATACCACAGTGACACGTATGAGAATCCCTGGCATAGGCTCCTTCTCTACATATGCTGTGCAGGCATATAAAATTGGGACCCTTTACCACATCTTTCCAATATTTAGTAGAGATGATTGTGAAAGTGTCATATATAGCCCTGTCAAATTTCATGTACACTGGTTGAACTACAAAGATGTTACAGTCAGACATACATGCATATGTTAATTGCTTATACCACCAGGACCCTTTACTAAATCCTTCTGAAAGTTGGCAGAGATAGTAAATATGGGAAGGGTTTTAAACTTGCCAAGTTTCATCCACATTAAATGTGAGGCAACAAAGTTACAGCTAAGAATGAAGATGTTTGCAAAATAAAATAATTCAACTGCTTCTAAAATTGGAGTCCTTTATTCAATCTTCTTGGAATTTGGTACACATAATGCCTTCCATTGGAGGTATATGCACTCCACATTTCGGCCAAGTATAATGAAAAATAAAAAGTTACAGCCGAAAATATGTTTCCATTGAAAACAAAAACAAAAGCAAAAACGAAAACGACAATTTGATATTTATGAAAACGAAAATGACAGATTTAAATAACAAAAATGGAAAATGAAAACAACATGGGCCCCTGGTGCACACCTCTACTGGATACTGACTCCAATTGAAAATCTACCCATACATTTATCTTTTCTTCAGTAAAGTGGGGACAAAATTGCTATTTTCCTGTATGCATGTTGTGGCAGGCTTAATTGATTAGTCTGGTTATGGCTGCACCCGTTGTACTCTCATTGACTGCACTGCTCTTACTTCCTCATGACCCAGGCAGTCCCTTGACATCAGTGGGAGCTCCCTGTGCCTGTGTCCTGTCATACCTGGTGTATTCTTGTTTGAGGTGATGAACACCACAAAAACCCTGCAACAAACAACAGCCCAGTCTAACCAAAAGTGGTGACAAGATTAGGCTCAACTCATTGTTTGTCCACTCCAGTTCCAGCTGCTCCTCTGTTCTCATGGGATGTCCCAATCCACAGGCTGCTGCTTTTACCTGCTCTGACAGCCCTCCTTATATCCTGCCAGTGGCCACATTTTATTTGCTTGCAACACTGGTAGAGTCCCCCATAGATTCCTGTTTTCTCTCACTCCCTCACCTCAGGAGTAAAATCCAAAGACCCCATTCTGTAGGGATGTTAAAGGTCCTCAGCAACTCCTGTTAATGCACGCAAGTTGGTATGTTGGTAGGGGACAACTCCCATCCTCAACTTCACCCTCTTTGGTGGTCCTTGCAATGTCTCCCTTTTTGGTGCTGGTATTACCCCCTCCAGCTTCATCTTTTGGGGTGCCCCTCTTAGGTTGCCATGCACTGGGGGTTACTCTGGCACTGTTGGATGCCTAGCCTGTAGGGCATCTCCCTGCACTTTAGGTACCTGACCTTCCACTTTGGTGTCTTTGCCTAGGTACCCAACCTACTGAGCTAATCTTATACCAAGGAAACCTAGCCCCAGCAGTGGCATCTCCTCTTTGCACCATGTCTCTAGGGTGTTCCCTCTCACTATAGAGCCTTCTTGGACATTATTGCCCCTTTCTCTGCCCCCCTCCCTGGGGTTACTAAGGCCGCTTACGATCGAGGTATTTAATTTGCAGACTTTTAAAATGCGCAACCGCCATAATATGCGCATAATACCCCTCTTCCGTCTCGTGTAATTAATACATGCGGCCGTTTCTAATTATGCGCAATCACGATGCACAATCGTGCACCGCTCGTCTAAAAGCGGCCTAAGACACCACTCCCTCTGGGCCTCTCTTGGTATTGTCTCATTCCTAGGCTGGGCTGCCAGCTATTCCTTTCACCTAGCCAGTCTCTCATTCAGACCATGGAGAGGGGGCTCCCCCAACTTGGGCAGAGGCCTCTTATCTAGGGCAGCCTACTCTTCCCTAGCAGCTCCCTGGGTTCTCAAGGTCTTTCCTGGCCTGCCTCACTGCCTGGGTCCCGACTCCTCTAGGACAGGAGCAGGGCACCATTTTCTTCCTGGGGACCACTTTGAAAGTTAGTATAAGCTCTGAGGGCCACAGAGAAGTTGGGGGTGGGGGTGCATTGAAGAAGAGGAGGGTCCAGATCATGGATCTGTCCCCTACCCTTGCATGCGTGTCCTCATCACTGCTCCCATACCCAGAGCTCAGTCTTCCAATATTTGAGGGTAGAAACTGGATCCAGGAACTAGAAAAGGGCCACACAAAAACTAGTCATGGGCTGTATTTGGCCTTGGGCCTGAGGTTCCCCACCCCTCCTCTAGGGAGTGGGTTAGTGTTCCCTCATACCTTCCCTGCAGGGTACCTACCTACTAGTACTAATGGGCATGCTCCCACTTAGCTGTCTCCTTATGGAGCTCCTCACCCTTCTACCTTTACAGTCTTACTGATGATAGCTAGGCTCAGCTGTCCTTTGTAGTGGCAGCTAATCACATGACCAGCCCCAGCTTCCAGTCATCTGACTCATCAGACACCAGCTAATCTAACTGCTCTGTCTCATAGTCAGTTAACCCTTTCCTGCCTTCAGATCTCTCTCTCTTCATGACCTGACACCATGTTCGCATACTGTATCTCTCCATTGCTGGGCATATGATATAGCTCAATCTGTGGCCCTGCAAGGTCCTCTGCAGTATAGGGTACCCCACAGAAGATGTTCCATGGTCTGTGTAGCGCACCATAGTCACAAATATCCAGGTCGTTAAGATAGCTCCACTTTCTCATGTTGTTCTTTGACTTGCCAAACCTCATCTGAAGCATTCCTCAAATTTCACAGCTGGAAGGCAACTCCCTTCCTGATTAAAACAAACTGATTTGGTCCCTTGCTCCTCTGTTTTCTTGTCCCTTCACCTAATTTGGTACCCATCATGACTATCATCAGTTAGTCTGTGGACAACTAGACAAGACTAGCTGACACCACTCTCTGTTTGGAAAGATCACTGATCAGACAGAGCACAAACCCCCATGCCACACCCCCTGACTGTGCCTAGAAACTGCCCTGCCAATCAGGGGGCAAAGGACTAGGGAAAGGAAATGAGCCTGAGCCAACCCAATAAGCATTTTTGGAATCTAAAAGAAGCAAAGAAGTTCAAAACTAAGCCACAATAGTGGAGGAGAGAGGACTCCAGATGGTCACCCTCCTATATCAACAGTGCATACATGGGATTCGAAAGGAGAAAGTACCCCCAATGTAAACAGTGTGTGAGAGTGATACATAGTGCTTGGACTGGCCAAAATCCAGGAGTCCACCCTTTTATCACACTGAGCGCTAGTAGACTCAAACACAAAGCAAGACGTACTGCAGATCAATTGAGGGTTTGCAGCATGTGGGTTTGGCTTGGAGTAGAGAAGCAAAAAGGCGGCTTTGGGAGTGCAGTGTGCAGCAGGGGAGGAAAGAGATTAAACAAAAGCCTTCCTGCAGGGTCAGGGAGAAGAGACCAACCACTGACAGAAATGAAACAACAACATGGCTCACTGCAGAGCCTAGAACTGCTGGAGTAGGCACGGCCAAGAACTTTCAAAACAAAGTTTTAGAGGAGGAAAAGTAACATGAATAAAAATATCCCTTTACTTCAAAGACATATGCAACTAGAAGCCAAGAAACAATGCAGTTCTTTGGCAGCTGGAAGAATCAGAGTGAAAACAAACTTTTTATTTTAAATTTATTTAGAAAGCACCTTAGATATGCATAACACCGAGTGTGAGAGACACGGCTGCTTGGTTTCCCAGCTCTTTCTGATGACCACTTACATATGTGGCTGTGCTGTACCTTCTAAGACTGAAATATTTTGCTAAACAAAAACTCTCACAATAACAAGGAAAGATTCTAAACACTATAGATTGAACCCACTGACCTAGGAGGCCACAGAGAGGGGGTTATATTTTCTATTAATAATACTATACTGTCACAAATTCCCCTGGGCCTCAACTCAGCTAGGAAAAACTGCTACTGCCATCATCTGTCACTGGTGCAACTGCTGTGGAATGGAGTCAGGGTGTAAGCTTTTATACTAACCTGTCATCTACCCCAGAGTAGCTCAGAGCACTTGTCGACGCACCCCCTCCCCCCAAAGAAGACGAGGACACAGTATATGGGTTTGAACGGCCGCACTCTTTATTATTTAGCCAAAA
>QEPC01001021.1:16309-34198 GCA_003113815.1 Sphenodon punctatus | reverse complement strand
CGGATTTAATCCGGGAATCCGGTTTTCGTAGAACCGGTAACCGGTAAATCCGGTAACCGGTAATGGGCCCGGGGTCCCACCACTACTTTAAACACACACTTAAAAAGCTAAGTGCCCATTGACTATTTCCCCCCATGCCCGCTTCCTCTCATGGAACTCTACAGAGAGTTGTCTGTGTTCTTTGGGACAAAAGATGTTAGGTGCAATATCTTTGGATGCCGACTATCAGCCAGTCTCTAACCTTCCCTTTTTAGGGAAGGCCCAGCAGTTATAGGAGCCTCTGGACCGGGTTGGTTTTCTTGATGCCTCACAGTCTGGTTTTTGCCCCAGGTTTGGCACAGAGACTGCACTTGTAGCCTTGGTCGATGACCTGAGCCATGAATTGGATCAGGGCAGATCCTCAATTTTGATCTTACTGGATCTGTTGGTGGTGTTTGATACCGTTGACCATGAGATGTTGGTGGCGAGGCTGTGGGACCGGGCTGGGGTGAGCAGAATTGTTCTTGAATGGTTCCCCTCATTCCTGGCAGGGAGAACTCAGCGAGTGGTTCTTGGGGAATATACATCGTCTCCCCAGAATCTCGTGTGTGGAGTCCCGCAGGGCTCTATTTTGTCCCCTCTCCTGTTCAACGTGTATATGCAACCGTTGGGTGAGGTCATGAGAGGCTTCGGCATATGATGTCATCAGTACGCCAATGATACACAACTCTACCTCTCGTTTTCTGGAGACACCAGACCCCGCAGTCTCGGTGCTTACCTGATGCTTGGCAGCTGTGGGGGACTGGATGAGGACGAGCTGTCTGAGGCTGAATCCCAACAAGATGGAGGTGATGTTGGTGGATAGGGTTGAGGGGGTGGTGGCTCCCATCACTGGTGGGGTCTGTCCCTCCCCCCTCTGGCCACTCAGGTCCGTAGTCTGGGGGTGCTCCTCGACCCGCAGCTCCGCCTGGACTGTCAGGTGGAGGCTGTGGCGAGAGGAGCATTCCGTCAACTACATCTGGTCCAACGGTTGCGGCCATATGTCTCGAACTCGGATCTGGTCATCGTCATCCATGCTTTCATTACCTCTCGACTGGACTACTGCAATGCGCTCTATGTGGGGCTATCCTTGGCGACGGTCCGGAGGCTGCAGCTAGTGCAGAATGCGGTGGCCCGCCTCCTAATGGGGACAGACTGCCACAAGCACATTACACCAGTGCTCCGGACTCTGCACTGGCTGCCTATTGTCTTCCGGGCCCAATTCAAAATGTTGGTTATGACTTATAAAGCCCTAAACAGCTTGGGTCCTGGTTACCTGCAAAACCGCCTCAAGCCTCGGGTCATTTCGCGGCCCTTGCGGACAGATGGGGGCACCCAACTCAAAGCCCCCCTGGTATGCTGGGTGGCAACGGCGGGGAGGGTGTTCTCGGTGGCCGCACCTCAGCTGTGGAACTCTCTCCCGTTGGAGGCCTATCTGTGCCCTGAGCTCCCCTCTTTCCGCAGATGTTGTAAGACCTGGTTGTTCCACCGGGCCTTTGGGGAGGGAGTGGGGAAGGGATTTTATTTTATCTGTTAGCTGCTATTTTATGTGTCGATTTTATATATTGTAATTTAGATGATTTTATTGTGATGTTTTTATGTTGTTCGCCGCCCTGAGCAGCCGACTTG
Organism: Sphenodon punctatus; assembly: GCA_003113815.1. NCBI lineage: Eukaryota > Metazoa > Chordata > Lepidosauria > Sphenodontia > Sphenodontidae > Sphenodon > Sphenodon punctatus. The sequence continues at coordinate 32,551 of QEPC01001021.1, read as the reverse complement.
CAGGAGGGTGCAATATATAAATGTTTTGTAAATAAATTAAAAAATTGTAAATAAATATGGAAATTCATCCCCTCCAGGTTCTTAAAGTTCATCCCCTCTATCATTACATCCTTATGCTTATGCCACTGCTATCGGCACTTGGAGCATATGATGGAGAGTTAAAGACCAGAATTGTGCTGGTGAAAACATAAACCAGGCTGCTGTCAGGGTAGGGTTGCCATATAGGCATATTTTTAGAGGACACATGAGAAATGCAGGTTTCAGGTCTGCATTGGTGTCAATGCAGACCTGCAACCTGTATTTCTCATAAGTGTCATCTAAAAATTTGCCTATATGGCAACCCTTGTAAGAGGAGTAATCAACTGAAGGGGCAGCTCTGAGCCCAGAAGCCCCACCCTATGCCACACACTGCCCTCCCCCCTCTCACACACACTGGGTGTTTTTACACACACATTTCTCCTGCATGTTTGCTGTTACATCCTGAACTTTCTGTGTGTCTAAATCACTCATCCAGATCTTAAACATCCTGTTCTTTGATCTTCTGCGTAGAACTTCTCCCAGAACTTTTGTTTTTAAAATGTTCTCCTGGTAAACTGCTTTGCTCCAGGCAGCTGTGGTCACTTGGTTTCCATGGCAGCCCCTCACATCTACAGCTGCGGCTACTTTAGGCTGCCTCAGGACAGTGTTTGTGTGAAGAATACATCCAGAACTTACTTGTGGCATGGCCGACCCTACTGCAGGGCAGCTTGGGGCAGCTGCCCCGGGCCCTACTCCTGGGGGCGCCCTGCACTTGGGGTCCCCATCTCCTGGTCTGACAGTGGCCGGGAGCTGGGGACCCTGAGTGCAGGGCCCCTGGCCAAATCCGACTTGACTCCGACTGATAGGCAGTGGAGGAGGTCAGCGGAAGTGAGGGAGAAGCAGAGACCCTGCCTCTCCCTCACTCCGTGGGTGGCCCCCCTCCACTGCCTGTCAGTCTCTCAGTCAGGGAAAATGTGGGAGAGAGAGGGCTTCTGCCTCTCCCTCATTCACCCTGGCCAAGACAGCCAGGCAATGAGGGGGAGGAGCAGAACTTCCGGTGGCACCAGCGGGCAGTGCTGCAGCACATTTAATCTGCTGCCACGTGTCCACCCCGCCCGAGGCTCTGAGCCTGATGCAGGACCTAGGCCGGTGGTGGCAGTTGCAGTGACGGATCAGGTAAGTGATCCGATGGCTGGGCTTGGAAATGGGTGGAGGGGAGTACCCCTCATCCCATCCCCTAGCCTAGGCCTGGGTAGCGTGCCACCCCCAGACCGCACTGGGGAGTGCCTCTAGGACCGCCGGTGGAAGAATAGTGCCCCGCCTTTGCCCCGCCCTGGGCCCCGCATACCCTAAGGCTGACCCTGACTTGTGGACTTGTAAACCCAGAAGATTGAAAGACCAGAACTTTAAGGTGTGTGTAAAAATGCCCACTGTATGCTGCTGCCACTACAAGAAGATGCCAGCATTTGAATTTGTTATGACAGGGAGCTCCCCCATCCATCAGGAAATTCCAATGCCAGCAGGGAGAAGTTCCTTCACTGCCAGATGGCGGCAACAGGGATTTGGCGTGCTCCTCCCAGCAAGCAGAGGAAATGGCACCGCTGTAGGGGGAGCCTGTTAGAAGGCTCCCTCTATGTCTGTGAGGGTTGCTAAGCAACCTCCCCCAGTGGCGCGAACACGTCACATGGGGCAGGGAAGCCCGCCCTTTGTTAGGAGGGGTGGACTTCCTGCCGCCGTAGGAGCGGAGCAGTCGGGGGTTAAGACGTGAGCAGTCAGCAGCTAAGAGAGTGCTCTGCTGACTGAGCGTGAAGCAGCCTGCGGCAAAAAAATGGGCTGAGCAAAGAAGCACCAGCCGCCGCCGGTGAGGAAGGAGGGAGCTCGCATGAGCCCCGCATGAGCAGAACAGTGGGGGGTGCATCAAAGGGCTGACTCTGAGCTGCCCGTTGGGGATATCCCCTCCAGGGAGATCCTGCTTGCATGCTTGGAAGCATGTGAGCAGGCAATGTAGGAGAACCAGCAGCCTGCAGGGCATGCTGCAGACGCGGTGAGTACAAGTAGAGGGAGCCGGGCCCCTGGTCAGGTGGAAGGGAGGCAAGCTGATTTGGGCCCTGAGGCTGAGGAATCACGTAGCATAGGGGGAGCAATTACCACCCAGCGGAGGAGGATCATTTCCCCCCCTGGTAGATTCAGGGATGAGGTGGCAACGCCCCTTCCACCAACTGAGATGGGTGCAGGGAGTGGGCAGCCCAGTGTGACTACGGGGGGGGTGTCCCCCCAGGAGGGCAGCCCCAGCAGACATGGCATGTTGCTGAGGTACAGCCGGGGTGTGAGGCCACGGCAAGGGACGGGGCTGGGGCACCCTGTTTCCATGCGGGCTCCCTGGCTGGGGAGTCAGGCCAGAGGCACGGGGAGGTGTGGGTTTTGGATTACCCCAATTTTTTAGAGGAAATGGCTGGCCCTTCAGGCCAGCTGGGCGGACCTTCCTGGATGGCCTCTCCCACTGCTCCAATGATTAGGGCCATATATGAGACAGCAGGTGGCCACGGGGGGGATGGGTTCTCCCTCGTCACAGAGTGAGATTAGGGGCGACCAGGCAGTAATCCCCCTGGGTCAGTTGGGGGCACAAGGCCCGTTACATGACACCGGGTTCCCAGGGGCTGGGTTGCCTGTTCAGGGGATCCCAGAGTCTCATTGCAGGGAGGAACTGCCTCCCAAACGGCAGCAGCGTGTGGATTCGACTCTGGCAGAATGCAGGGATGATGGTGAGCTTTGGCGGAGGATCCTTGCGCTGGAACGGCGGAAAAATGGAGCCAGTCAAGGGACGAGTGCAGGCAGGACCCACGCAGAGGGAGCAAGAAGCAGTGGCATAGATGAGACCCAGGGGTCAGGGGCGACAATCAGCGGTTCGGGTCCTGAGAGGGCAGGTAACCAAGGTGCCACTGACATGCCAGGCAATCAGGCAGGGTGCCAGAGGGTTCTGGCTAACATAGATGGCCTGGAACAAAGGGTAAACATAGTGGGGGGGGCGCGAGAGCAGAACGTGCCCAGGGTTACCCCGACCATGGTACAGGGTGACGTGAGTGCATCACAGGGGGTGATGGGAACAGGGGGGCAGGGCCGGCCTCAGGTGGCGTGGATGAATGGAGCGTGGGTGGTGATTACACCTATCGGGGTGCCTGTCCAGCTGCAGGCGGCCGGTGTGCTTCCTCAAGGGCGAGTGGAATTGTCTGGAGAGGTCCCCCTGACCTCCCCAGATGTGGGGGCCAAAGGGATAGGTCCAGCAGTGGCCCCCTTGCCACCACCTGGTGCTGGCGTGGAGTGCCCCCTGTCTCCACCTGGTGGAGCCAGCCTGGACATAACAGCCCCTTTTGGGCAGCACTTATTGCAGGCCACAAAGGAAAAGATTTGGCGGGGCGAATACGTTGACGTGTTTGCATTGTTATTCAGTGATCCAATAGTGGATCACAGGATGGATGAGGATCAGAAAGAAAAAGAGAAGTTCAAACGCCCCAAGGCCAACAGAAATTGGGCAAATTGGACTGCGGCTTACGCCATATACATGGGCGTGATGATGCAAGCATACCCCGGCCGTGGACTGGAGTTACACAAGTATGCTGACATAATGCGCCGAGCGCATGGCACAGGCCCCCCGGGGGCGTGGCTCCAGTAGGACGAGGCTTTTCGTCACCAGGCAGCCACGAATCCCGAATTACGTTGGGATGTGTATGCAGTGGATTTGTGGCTTGAAAGCATGATAGATGCTATGAGTGCCCCGCGGTCAGAGAGCGGTCACACGCTAGTAAAAGGGGGTGTTGCACCGGCTAATGAGCCTTACGGCAGCAAGTCCGAGAGGATGAGTGCAGGTGGAGCAGGCCCATGTTGGGAGTACAATAAGGTGGGAAGGTGCAATATGGCTTCTTGCCGTTTTTGTCATGTCTGTTGGGGATGCTCGGGGAACCACCCGGGTTTCAGTTGTTTTCGTTCCCATCAGAGAGGGGGCCGGGGTTGATTCAGCCAAGGTGGAAGCAACAGCAGGGGTAAGCAGGGTTCCTCGCCGAGTTCGGCAGCTGGAAAGGGGACCGACGCCGGTCTGAATTGACCAGTTGAGGCAGGTCCTGGTAGAACACCCTGACCCCAACGAGGTCTGTTACACAGTTCAAAGATTTGAAGCAGGTTTTGTCATTCCAGTAGGTCCCGTGCAGGGAAATCGGGTTTCTTGGAATTTAAAATCAATAGCGGGAATGGAGCATGTGGTTCGGGGAAAATTGACAAAGAAGTTAAGTTGGGAAGGGTGGTTGGCCACTTTACACACACCCCTTTCCCTGATTTGGTGGTGTCTCCTCTAGGGGTAGTGCCAAAAAAGGCCCCCGGGGAGTTTAGATTAATTCATCACCTATCCCATCCAAGGGGACAGTCGGTCAACGATGCCATTCCAAAGTAATTGACATTGATTAGCTATTCCTCCTTTGACGTGGCAGTGGACAAGGCCCGAGCCATGGGGCCGGGGGCATTGCTGCCAAAGTGTGATGTCAAATCGGCATTTCGTTTGCTACCAGTGCACCCTGACAGCTACCATTTGTTAGGCTTCCATTTTGATGGCCAATATTACTACGATCGGGCGATGCTGATGGGATGCTCGATATCATGCTCGGCATTTGAGCATTTCAGCTCTTTAGTGGAATGGATATTCCAGCGTAGGCTGAATGACTGTGAAGTCACAAAATACCTGGATGATTTCTGATAATTGGTCCGCCAAGATCAAAGAAATGTGCCACAGCTCTGGAATGGTTCAAAGAGCTGGCTTTGGAATTGGGCATCCCCGTTGCTCCAGAAAAAAATGAGGGCCCTGCCACAAGATTAACATACTTGGGAATAGAATTGGACACCGAGAGCATGATATCGAGGCTCCCAGAGGAAAAATTGGCCACCCTTAGACACAAGATCAGGGATGTCATTGAGGCCCGTAAAGTGACAGTGCAGGTGTTATAATCCCTAGTAGGGAGTCTTAATTTTGCCTGCCGGGTGATAGCCCCGGGGAGAGCCTTTTTGTCGAAACTGTATGGTAAGCTTCGAGAGGATTTAGCTCCCCATCTCCACATTCGGGTAACCGGGGAGATGAGGCAAGACTTGGCAATCTGGCAAGAGTTTCTGGAAGGATTCAATGGGGTGAGTTTTTGGAGAGAGAGTTTGTTGCTCCACACCGACCTTCAGTTACAGTCTGATTCAGCGGGTGGTATAGGATTTGGAGTGTATTTCAAGGGTCGTTGGTGTGCGGCCCGGTGGCCGAAGGCCTGGCAAACATCAGGAGTCACTCAGGACCTCACCTTTTTGGAATTATTCCCCATAGTTATAGCAATATTGCTGTAGGCCCGGGAATTTGCCAACCGGGTGCAAGTTTTGGTGCGACAACATGGCGGTGGTACATGTTGTCAATTCATTGTCTTCAAAATCTCCTAGAGTCATGGACTTAATCCAAACTATGGTTGCAGCATGTCTAAAGTGGAATATTTTGTTTAAAGCCCAACACGTACCTGGAATTGACAATGGCGTAGCCGATACCCTTTCTCGGTTCCAGATGGACCGATTTCGAGAATTGGCACCGGACGCCAGACTGCACCCGGACCCCCTGCCACCTGGGGTGTGGAGCCTTGGGAGCGAGAGGTGCAGAGCATCATTCAAAGATCCCTGGCTCCCAGAACACAAATAGCGTACGGTAGGGCTTTCAGTGAATTCCAGGTATTTAGGACCAATATGGGGTGGGAAACGGGGTTTCCCATATGCGAGAGCGAGGCCCTTCAATTTGCCATGTATCTGAGAAAAAAGGGCTTGGCGGTGGGTACCATAGTGGGAAAAATGGCAGCAATAACGTTTGCCAGTAAGCTCAGAGGGTTCCCGCCTCTGGATAGGGGATTCTATATGAAACGTATGCTGGAGAGCTGGGCCAGGGAAACGTCAACTCCCGGTCAGGTACGGGCCCCCATCACCACAGTCCTCCTCCATCAATGGATTAGTGCATTACCAAAGGTGTGCTCGGATGGTTTCGAGGTCCAGCACTTCACCACTGTATATGTGGTTACTTTTTATGGAGCCTTTAGGGTCAGTGAAGTGGCAGCATTATCAAAGAGAGATAGATCTGACCGGGCCTTGGTAGTGCAGGATCTCAGGCTATTAGGAACATCACTGCAGTTACAGCTACGGTATGCCAAGAATGATCAGAGAGGAAAGGGGCAAATGGTACACCTATATATGACCGGGGTTGAGGACATTTGCCCAGTGGTCCAGATGAAAAGGTATATGAGCATTCGCCCGGGGCTGCCTGGCAGGTTGTTTGTTCATCAGGAAGGTTCCCCTGTGACCAGCTACCAGTTCACGGCGGTACTGAAGAAGGCCTTGGGGTTTATGGGTCTTCCCCCCCCCCCGCCCGGGGCGTTTGGGTCTCACTCTTTCCGGATAGGGGCCGCGACCACCGCGACTGCTGCTGGAATGGGGGAACAAGCAATCAAGGGGTTGGGCAGATGGCGCTCTAATGCATATGGGAAATATATACGACCATCCCCATATTAATCCTTTTTCTTTTTATTAGGATGAACGAGCCCCCCGGCCAGTAGATGTGTGGTGTGGATCCTGGGCCACAGCATTGTGAGATGGGCGAGTGTGGCTGCAGCAGCATCTCCTGGGGGTGCCCAGCTGGGATTGGGGAGACGTGCTGCATCAGTTGTTGCCTACTTTAAGGGAGAAGTTTCAGAATCCACCACCACATATATTGATTTTACATTTGGGGGGGAAACGATCTCCCTGCACGAAAGGGACTGAATTTGGTTGTTGCAGTTAAAAGCGACTTGTTAGTGGTTCAAAAATGGTACCCTCACACCCAGTTGGTGTGGACCAATTTACTCCCTCGTTTAAATTGGGCTGGTGCTCGGAAACCGGGCAGGATTGATAAGGCACGGAGGAGTATAAACCGGGAGGTAAACAAATGGATTGTGGGAATTGATGGCACATCCCTGAAACATACAGAGATAGGGCACACGAGCCCGGAGTTATATCGTGACGATGGCGTGCACTTATCAGCAAAGGGAAATGAGCTTTATCTCTTAGGTTTAAAAGGACACTTGGTGTCATGGTTAGATTCGAGGTGATGGGTGTTGGGGTAGTTTGTTCTGACTACCCCTTAGTGGCAGGGGTCCAGTATGTGACAGTAGATAAATAGGTAGGGATAGGTAAGTTGAAGTCATCTCCTTAAGAGATGGGGAACGGGATACACAGGTAATGTTGGGCGCAGCATGCCTGGGGTCACGTCCCGGGGAGTTTCCGGTGGTGGTGGGAGCAAGGATGGGCACTGTCCTTGGCCTCGCTACCGTGTTAACTCCTTACATGGTATAGGGTGGGGTGGCTCACCTCCCCCTCCCCCGTTCGGCCATGACTAGAATCTGTTAAGGGGGTCATTTAAGTTATGCCAATTGGAGCTGACATTGGAAGCCACATCCAAGTCAGCCCAAGTTAATAAAAGTTGAATTAGCTAGCATACTGGACCCAGATTGCTCTGGCAATTACCCACCGGCCTCAAGTTATTATTGAATAAAGAGTGCGGCCTGTTTTAAAACCAGAACTATGTCTCCATGTCTGATTGTGTAGGGTGCGTCGACAAGAGGAGTAGAGGCAGTCACAGGGGAGGTCTGTGGGGTGGGGGTGGCGGGCTAGCCTATGGTTGAACAGGGTTCCTGATACTCACTGTGGCTCCATGGGTAGATCTAGACTGGGCTGGTCTCTGGCTGGGCTGGAGGCTTCGTGGTGGATGCAGAAGCGGACCCTGCAGGTGAGGAGTGATCACTGCAGGCTTCACTGCACTCAGGCAGTGAACCTGCGATCAGAGCTGCACAGAGAGGCACCTGCTCCAGGGGAGTTGTAGCTCCAGCCCAGCCCACCAGCCCACTGGGAATTGTCCCAGTTTCCAGATGGCCCAATCCACCCCTGGTCACAGGCCCCCTCCACAAGCTTGGCTCACAGGGATACCCACTGCTTTCATGGGCAGCTGAAATTAAACAGAGGACTACCCCTTGTGCCCCAAACTCTGGGTTCAGGGAGGGAGGGAACTTGTTTTTAAGCTGCTGCCCCTGCTCTTGCGCTTCACTTCTCTTTGTATTCACCAGAAAGCTTGCTGTGTGTTCCATAGAGGGGGTGGAGATGCTCCTGCTAAGCACTTGGCTTTAAGTATGTGTTTAAGGTCTATTGGCTGCAATTGGAACACTCACATGTTTAGGCCAGGAGTTTAGATTTGTGCTATGCAGGGAATTACCAAACCTTCTTGCCTTAAAAATCTATGGATCTTTAAATGCTTTGTTGTATCAGGCTAGAGGACTGACAGCTTTGAGAAATCAAGCCCTAAATAATTCATCCCTGTTTCCTCCTGTTTCTGTTCCCCTTCCCAGGACATTAGGTATTAACAAATGAGACAATAGTCCGCACTAGACAGGTGTCCACCTGCTTGTTTATTAGGTGTTCGCCCCCACTGGCCACAAGGCCACCGGATATGCAGCCCTCACTCGTGGCGGGGTCTTGGAGCATGCGGAGCAATGCAGGCTAACGTGCGCCCATGTGTCTGCGTTCTGTCAATTACATGGCAGGGAAGAATGCCCGCATGTACATTCGTTTTGCTGCGCTAAACCTGTGAGCAGGGGATGAGAGAGGGCTGCCTGTTTATTAGGCTGTTCATGTTAAACTTGTGAGTGGGGGCTGCTGGACTGAACCCAGACTCCAGCGGGCTATCGTCTTGTTTCTTAACACCCTTTGGCCGATTTTAGACGTGCAGCTGTGATCAGGCACGGGACCGGCAAAACAGCCGCGGTGCTGTTTTAGACGAACCGGAAGTGGAAGTTGTGCGTGTGATCCGGGGCCGCGCATTCTTTGCCGACCGCGAGAGAACCACCCTGATCTCTCTGGGGTGACATACGCGGCTGGAAAAGAATGTGCGGCGCCGGATCACGCGCACAACTTCCGCTTTCGGTTTGTCTAAAACAGCGCCGCGGCTGTTTCACCGCTCCCGCGCCTGATCCAGCTTCACGTCTAAAAGCGGCCTTTGTTTCTTTCACTTTTGACTATTTCCTCTCCTCTGTTGTCCGTTTTCCATGCAGCACCGGCATTGGCAGTGTATGGGCTCACTGTTTCCGTACAGCACTTGTGTGAAAACTGACACAAGTGGCTTAACTGATGGTGTGTCCTATGAGGCAGCCCTCACTGCACCCCAAAAACCTAGGCTCAAGGCCCATGAGTTCCAACTTTCTAAGCCAATGACCCCTTTCTAACTCTGTAGGGAGGTGGGCAACGTTTAAATTGCGCTAGACAAAGGCATTACTCCAGTTAAGATGGGATCAAGCTCTAAACTGCTTCCAAGGGATATTTGGTTCCTTTTTTGGAGGGGGGAGGTGTGAATTCCACATTCAAAGTCAAGAGCCTCCACTTGCAGTGGCCCAAAATTTTGAAATCATCAGATGTGAGGGAGAACGGTGCTGGCTCTGTCACAGTACAGCAAACATCACCCTCAGGGCCCATGACCATGCAGAAAAAGCACAGCCTGTTCACTCAGTCAGAAAACGCTTACACTAGTGCTTTTCCCTGCCTAATTTTGTGTGGGAAGGGTTTTTTTCCAGGCTTTTTAAAGTAACATCAGTATTGAACCTAATGAGGCAGTGGAAAGCAAGCTGGTCTAGTCAGTGTTGCTAATGACTCAATTCCCGGGAGCATAATCAAAGATTTGTACATTTAATTGCTGTCAAGTCAGCTCCAACCACCTGCCATTTCTGCTGCACCTGAGCTCCCATCTCCGTGGCCACAATTCTAAATGAATCCATCTCCATTACTAAAAGAAGGCAAACAGAGCTGCCAGGCAACCCCCAAACAGTGCTTTCCTAACCGAGCAAAGATCAAACAGAGTGTGGTCTTACTGAGCAATACCACTTAACTCTATATGTTCAGAGCTTGGATTGGAGATTGGGAATGTGGGGGTTACAGCTTCAGAATATACCAGGACTCACTGCTGTCCATGTAGGAACAGAGGGACCATTTCATTGGCCCAGCAATGAACAATAATAGACCAAGCTAAGTTCCAGATTTGTCTAACTGAAAATATCATAGTCAAGTGGGGCAATTTTATGGTGGTTTAGGCGAATATTGTGACCAGCCCATGTCCTCAATATCCTCTCTTTTATGCCACCTCCACTAGTGACAGGTGCAGGAAACTCCTTGGAACAAGACTTGCTTAATCTAAATGGAGGATTTTCAGAGGAAAGAAGAAGAAAGCAGCTTCAGTATTCCTGTCTTGGTTCAGAGGGCTAGAGGGGGATCATGACCCCATCCTCAGATGGTATGACCCCACTTGGGGTTATGACCCCCTGCTTTAGAGGCATCTAGGATAGATGGATGAATATCTACTAGGATGTAAGTAGATAAACATCCTGATACGTCAGTGCTGCTGACAAATGATCAACTGTTCGCCCAGGCCTTTGGGGAGGGGGGGGTTAGGGTTTTTTATCTCCCGCCACCCTTATTTATTGTATTTATTGTATTTTTAGTATTATCCCAGCCTGTTTTATTGTGGTGATTTTATGAGTGTTTTAATATATTTTTATAATTGTATTTTATATGTTTGTATGTTTTTGAAATTGTCAGCCGCCCCGAGCTGTTCTCAGGAGGGGCGGGATACAAATTGACAAAATAAATAAATAAATAAACAAACAAACAAACTCCTGGAGTTCTTTCTTGCATCAGTGCAGCATGCAAGGATTTAGATATATGTTGCTTTTTCAAAAGTGCATGCTTCATTCTCTGCACTGCACTCTGCTGTCTCCACAGCCATTATACTAAAGTCTTGTTCTTATTGTTCTGGCAGGGAAAATGGACCTTAAAGTGAACGTAAGTATACTGTATTTGATCTCTTTCAATGCCTTTGAAAATGAACGCTTTGCAAAGCAGATCATGAACAGTGGTCAGACAAGCACTCAACAAACTTCTCACACCAAGGCCATTTTTACACAGGATGCGCCCAGTTCCCCACTCAATTGCTCATCTGAAGACAGCGTGGACGGGCGCATGCTCCGGTGACCCACACACCGCCCACTCATGCCCATGCACAGAGCATCAGGGGGGAAACCCGGGATGCTTCATGCAGGGTCGTGCGTGGGCAGGAGTGAACATTCCAGCATGCAGCCGTCCCATCCCCCCTCACCAGATATCCGTGTGCGCTCCACCCACCCCCTGGCCATGATTGTGTACAAATGACCTAAGTTGGATAAGTCTGACCTGCAGCACGGGCAAGCTGGCCTGTGCTAAATAATTCGCAGATCTTTTAGGGGAATTGTATTTTGCGACTCTGCTTTAAACCATTCCATTCTTCATTTTGCTACCGGCATCATGTTTATCTTCTTCCACTCAAGGAGTTGTCAGTGTGTAAGACAAATGTTCGTTTGTCCTGATTTCCTCCTTAGTGCTGATGTTATTTATATTGGGGAAGCCTGGCAAGCCTGCAAGATAACCTTCCAAGATAGTGAAATAAGATTCAAATAATGACATAGAAAACATGCCATTTGGATTGCTGTGCTGATCTGCAGCAGGAGAGAGGAAAACGGAGCAATTTTCTGAGTACATGGAACTGGTGCTAGCATTTAGCACATCTGCTTCCCTTGTACCCATGCTAAATGCTAGCATTATCCACTCAGAGAGCTGTGCTCAAAGAAAGAAAGGTGACAGCTTTCCAGTTTCTATAGAGCAATTTTGAAAGAAAAAAAGAAGCGTGTCCAATAAGAGGTTTCGCATTGCCTAATTTATCTCTCCCAAAGAAAACACAAGCTGTTAAATCTGAAGGGAGATCATATTTCCATTAATGCAGAATGAAATCCTTACTTTGGAGGGTTTGAGTTCCAATACCTTTTCCTCTGATTAACTTTCAGGAGTCAGGTCCAGACTTCCCAAAAGCTCCAGAAAATAAAAGTCTGAAATAACTACTTTAGCCACAACCTGCAAGTGCCACTTCGACAATAGCAGCTAGGCCGTTCAGCAGCAGGATTTGAAAGATACAAAAGGACAACGGTAACGGTCGGAACATCTGAATGGAAACAACTGAAACTATTATTATTATTAATATTATTATATTTATTTATTTATTTATATAGCTCCGGCTATATATGTGGGGCTTTACAATTGTTAATTATAGACAGGTTCCTGCCCAAGTAGGCTTCCAATCTAGGAGAGACAATGGAGGGGAGATGAAGGAGAGAGGAAGAGGCAGGAATACACTCACCAAGTTGAGAAGTTGCAGGTGCATGTGGTTTGCTTAGTTACAAGGGAGAAGGGGATCCTGAGTAAATCAGGGAGCAGACTAAGGAAAGCCTGCTGGAAGAGGTAGGTTTTCAGGAGGAATTTGAAGGTTGGAAGGAAGCAGAACGAATGCATTCAGGGAGGGAGTTCCGAGTATGGGGGGCAGTAAGGGAGAAGGGATGAACACATTTTGAGGAGCAAGGCAGCCGTGAGCAGGTGAGGGTGGTGGTAGAGGAGAAGCAGAGCTCCTAGATGGGAGTGTAGCAGGAAAAAAGTGCAGAGAGCTGAAAAAGATAGGAGGAGGCAGATCCATGTAGGACCTTGAAGGTAAAGAAAAGGTACTTGTGCTGAATGCACTCAGATAGAAGGAGCAGTGGCGTCTGGTGGACTTTTAGGCTGGTGGGGCAGTGGGTGGAGCCACCTGTGGGAAGGGCCACCATTAAAATTTCACATTATTATAGAATACACAATGAATTAAAAAAAAACCACAGCGAATACAGATCTAAAGACTGCACAATGTTAGCAGCTTGTAACAGTGAACAAAAGGCAAAGCTCTGTGAGAAAATTAAAAAGGAGACGCCACAGCCAGCAGTTGCTCCTGTAGTAGGTCAGGTGGTAGAAAAGGAAACTGGCAGTTCAAGGATCCACGTCTGTTCTAGATAAGGGGACATTACATATATGTGTGATGTCTTTCATTTTTAAAATTTACTAATTTTAAAAATAAGAATCCACACAAGAGTGAAACCCTGTACATGTCAGGAGCATGAGGAAAGCTTCAGGAGACATTGGGGCACTCAATATACATCAGAATTCACACAGGAGAGAAACCTTACATGTGCCCTTGCTGGGAAATAGTACAGGGGGAGCTCAACCCTCATTACACACCAGATAATCCACCGTGTGGGAGAAAGTTTCTGACGTTTTCCCTGTGGGGAAAACCTTAGTATGAACTTGAGTCTTAGTATGCGTTAAAGAACCCAAACAGTTCCCCCATTCCCACCCCAATCTAAGCTACACCTGGGAGAGAGGATGGTAGAGTTCACTTAGGAGGTAGCATGGGACAGAATACTCAGGGAATCTGCTTAGTAAACTTAAAGTTTAGCTACTAGGCCACAGTGATGGTGCTGCATTTCTAATCCCTCACTACAGACCAACCCCTCCCATCTCTGCTCTCCTTTCCTTGTATCTATTTCCCCTATGAACAAAGACCATTATGTCATTTCTTTTCTTTACATACTCTGTTTCAAAGTGACAGCTAAAGGATTAATCTAGGGGCTGCTTGCCTGCAGGAGCAGCAGTGGCGTAGCTACCATGGCGCGGGGGGGGGCGCACATTTGCATCCAGGCCAGGCCCTGGGGGGGGCTCCCGTGCAGCGGTGGTGGTGGCAGCGGGAGGGGTGAGGGAGGCGGGGGGAGCCGGTGCCGGGAAAAGAGCCCAGCAGATCTGCACTAGCTCTTTTCCCCGCCGACTCCTCCCTGCTGCGCCTCCCTCGCCCCTCCTGCTGCCGACACTGCCAGGTGAGAATGTAGCCTAAGTTTTTCTGCTGCCTCCCCTCCGTGACTCCAGTCCCTATGCCTCCTAGTATCTGCAGCAGCAGCAGCAGCAGCAGGACACAGATCGGAGAGATAAAGCTGTTTGTTTACAAACAGCTCCTCCCCAGTGCTGATCAGAAGGTTGCTACCTTGTAAAGAAGGTTCTTTGAGACAGCTCCCAACATTCTCACAACTGGGTTGTGCACGCTCACCCTATTCAAATAATAGACCACATGATGGTCTCAAGCTCCTCTAGTATAAAAAGCACTGACTCTCCCCCTCAGAATGACAGTTCCTTCCAACCCTTTCTAGAAATATAAGAAAATAATTCCATGCGGGGCTGGAAGGGTGGGTGTTGTGAGAATGTTTGGTGCCATCTCAAAGAACCTTGTTTACAAGGTAGCAACCTTCTGTTCTTCTTTGAGTGACTCCTCACATGCTATTTTTACATGGCTCTGCTGGCTGGGGGAGGTCCATGGACAGGGCATGCACATGGCTGCACATGCATCCCCACTTACCCCCCACTCATCCACACCCACAGAGTAACTGCCATTTCACCCAGTTGCTCCATGCATGGGGATGAGGGTGGGGAGTGGGAATGCGTGTTAGGCGGGTGTGCATGCACCTACACACACCATGCCATGCACCACACTGTTCACACGGGACTCTCCCACCCATGAACACACAGAAATCTGCGTGTTCATGGGTGGGAGAGGCCCATGTAAAAAGGGCTACATTCTCACAACTGTCTTACTTATACTATCTTAGGTAGGAATTTAGGATGTAAAGCAATATATATTCTATCTTGGAAAATAAATCTGCAAATATGGTTCTGAGATTATTATAGCTGCTATTTCACTAACTTTTCTTAATGAAGTTATTGCTAACAGGAATACTGTCTTTAAACCCGCACCCCATAACCAGTTCATTTGCGCCCCCATATAATCAATTCACGCTGCCCCGGAGGCACAAATTAAATGGTTATGGGTGGCGGCAGCATGAACTAATCATGGGGGCACAACTGAACTCGTGAATCAGTGTGAATTGATTATATGGGGGTAGGGGCACAAATGAACTGGTTATTGGGTGGGGGCAGCATGAACTGATTATGGGGCACAACTGAACTGTTATATATATAAAGTCTCTTTTCATGGCATAATGCACTTAATAAGCTAGCCGCATTTTGGGTGTCTGGAGTGTTTGATAGCAGCCCCTCTGGACTGGTCACACCGCATGCGTGCACAACTAGACTGCGTCCACTGCCTTACTGGAGGAGCGGAGTGAGCTTAGCCAGTTTGGTCTCCAGGGCCTGTTGCTTCTTGCTGCTGGCGCCGTCTGTGCCTTGTGCTAGATATTGAATTCTAAAGTTAGTTTGAGAAAAAAGTTCTTTTGGACATTTTGGATATTTTACAGGTTTATGTTTGTAATATCAGATCAAAAGTTTTTATTGTGCTGGCCCATTGACCTTGACAAATACCAAAAAATAAAACACAATAATACTTACAACACTTCAAGTACATCCAATTAAAATTAAAAACAAAATCTAAGTTCCCTTCATATTATTTCGGGGCATTACAGAAACCCTACACTCGCTGGGAGCTCCTCTGAATTTCCTGGGAGCGGTATTTACTCGCTCGCAATGCAAAGTTAGCCACCACTCAGGTTACCTCCAAGGAGGTATCCCTGAGCAGAAACATGAGTTTCTGTAAATCTGATCTATCTACTAAATGCCCCATATACGAACACATTTGGGCTCTAAACCCACTATACAATGGGCAATACAAAAGATAGTGAGGAAGATCCTCCATGACCTTCTGGTTACATATGCAGAGGCGATCTGTATATCTCCGGGCAGCATACCTCCCCATAAGGACTTCCGTAACCATAGTCTGGCAGCATAATGATGTGAACACACACCGCATTTTAAAGTGGGAGAGCCCTCCTATATATACTGGGCGCGAGTTCCCCGCCGTCCAATACTTGTAATATGGTGCTGACTTAATATTAGCAACCATCATTCTGTTACCCTGAAGGTCAATATCTTTAGATCTCTCCCTGATCAGTTTTAGCCCCTGTTTGAATGTACAGTTCAAAAAGAACTCAGGGGGTTTGTAATATAGGTTTGAATGATTTTAGAATTTTTGTACTAAACGATAACTGACAGTTAAGCTATAAATAAACTTTGACTTTGACCTGTCCCCCAAGCCCATAGCCTAGGCTTCATCTTTGACTCAGCCCTTTCTTTTAAACCCTACATTGGCTCTGTTGCTAAATCCTGTCGCTTCTCCCTCCATAACATTGCTAAGATTCACCCTTTTCTCTCTGTCTCGTCTGCCAAAACTCTTGTTCATGCTCTGGTCATCTCTCGCCTCGATTACTGTAA
>QEPC01001021.1:0-16209 GCA_003113815.1 Sphenodon punctatus | reverse complement strand
TAAGCCCTAGGGGCAGGGACCGTGTCTATTTTATTACTTTGTAAAGTGCCAGGTACACTGCTGGCGCTATATAAATGTTTGTTAATAATAATAATAATAACTTTGTATTGCTTCACAGCCAATTAAAACCTATTGCCATTTGCAGATCCCATGATTTCCAACAGGTATTCCACTGCCTCCATTGTTTACAACACACATTCCATGTCATTTGTTTCAATATGTTCCCAGACTCATTATTATTAAGCATTTATATAGCACTTTCAATATCCTTCCTACAAGCTCCCAAACCAACAAACAAAGAAAAAAAAAATCTATAAAACCTTTAAATCACAAGATTCCCAGAAATAGCAGATCACTCATTGAGCAGAGAACAAAATATAATATAATCAAAAACACTATAAAACCACACAAAGCTGCATAAAAAGCAAGTATTTTTGAACTTTTTACACTGCAGCAGAGAAACAGAATATAACAAATCAGCAAATAAATCTTTTGGAAAAACTCTTCAGTTCTGCCAGCATTTTTTTCCACTACACTCAATGGCCTTAGAAAATACTGCAACCTATTTAAACATCATTCAAAGTTCAACAAAGATTTTCCCAAGCATCAGATCACTCAGCAAGAGGGGACAAAATTCAGCAAGGATACCACCACCACCACAACAAAAAAGCAACTCTAATTTTCCCTTTCAGGAACACAATAAAACCACACAAAGCTATGTGCAAAGCAACCTTTTTTGGGGTGAGGTTTTCACTCTGCAGCAGAAAGACTAAATATAACAAGTCAGCAAATAAACCCTTTGGAAAAACTTTTCAATTCTGCCTGCATTTTTTCACTGCATGCAGTGAGCCTAGAAAATATTCCAGCCAATCTAAACATTATTCTAGCAAAAGGTTTTTCAGATATTAGATCACTCAGGGAGGGAGCAGAAGAACTATGTTCTCAATTGCTTTTTAAAGGTGGAGCAGAAGGAACTGAGATGTACATGGGGGGGGGGAGATATGAATTCCACACTGAGAGACCTGGCAAAGGTCAGATTGCCTGCTGATTTAAGGCACAATGGCAGAATCCACAAACAGTGTGTGATTTCTGAGTGCAGACAGCCATCAGGTGAGGTTCCAAGCTTTGGACCAACTCCATGGCAAACTGATGCCAAAGGGACAGGTAACCATAGTGCACAGTTCCTGGATCTGGACCCCAAATCCAGTTCCTATTCCCAGAGGGAGGGGAGGGACAAACTGGGGTGGATTGGGGAGCCAGGAGGGGTGGTGGAGGGAGCCAAACATGGGCAAAAGGGAGGGGGGGACAAAGCAGGGCAAAGGGAGAGGCAGGAGATGGGAAAGACAAACCAGGGTTTGGAGGGGAGGGTGCAGGGAGCCAAACTGGGGTAGGGGGCTGCAGAAGAGGGGGAGGGGGCAGCAAGCGCTCACCATAGCTGCTCTCCTCTCTACTCCATTGTACTCACTCTGCAGTGGGGGAAGGAGGGAGACGTGGCTTCCATCTCCCTCCTTCCTGCTTTTTTGTAGTGATTGGCTGGGGATGCTGGCTCCAGAGCCCCTTGAACCATGCTGATTGTCTGGGGGGCTCCACTGGGGACTGCAGGGAGCACCCCCACCTACAGCCCCTCCCCTGGGCTCCATTGCATGGGCATGGCAGAGACAATTCTCCTGTTGCTCCTGCACCAATGTGAGCCCAGCAGAGCCCAGGAGAGGCTTCCCTCTGCTGCTGCCTGTATGGCTGTAATGAAGCCAGCACAAGTGCAGAAGGCAGAGGGATAGAGTAGTCTTCTGTGCATGCACCAGCTTCATTCTGGTGATGTGGGAAGCAGCAGAGGTGGTAGCAGAGGGCTAGGGAGCTGGCAGGGCACCATCCAGTCCATAATGGGCTGACTGCCCCTAAGAGGGAACCAGTGGAAGAAGGAGAGGAGGGGCTGAACATGATCAAAGTGGTGGATGAGTTGGATGACCTTGGCAGTGGAGTTTTAAACAGAAGTGAGGAAGGCAAGATGAGAATGGGGAAAGCCAGCCAGTAAGGAGGAGATTTCAATAGTCAAGGTAAAAGATGGCTATAACATGGCAGTAGAGACAGCAAGGAAGGGATGGATATTAGCAATGCTGTGCAGAGAGAGGTGATGGGATTTACCAACAGATTGGATCTGAATTTTAAAGGAGTGAGAGAAGTCAAAGAATGCCAGGCTATGTGCATAAGGGACAGGCTGAATTCTGACCCCATTAATGGAAACTTAGAAGGAAGAGAGAGAGAGGAAAGTTTGGGGGGGAAGATGAGGAGTTCAGTTAGGGATATATTAAGTTTGAATTGATGGTGAGACATCCAAGCAGAGAGAGCAAAGCGACAGTTTGTGATGTGAGGCTGGATGAAGAGAGAAAGATTGGAGGTAGAGACAGTTGAGGAACATCAGTATATAGGTGATACTGGAATCAGTGAGATGTAGTGAGTTTGCCCAGGGACAGAATGTAACGAGAGAAGAAAAGCAGTCCAAGGACAGTACCTTGGGGTTCACCGACTGAGAGGGGTGGTGATGTGGATGATGTGGAGGAAGTACCAGCAAGAGGTACATTGAAGGAGACCTTAGAGAGAAAGGAAGAGATGACTGAGCCCTGGAAACCAAGGGGTTGAAGCGAGTCAAGGAGGAGGGTGTGGTCTCAATACTGTCAAAGGCAGAAGAGAGAACAAGCAGGATGAGAATGGAGTAGAGGCCATTGGATCTGGCTAAAAGAAGGTTATTGGTGTGACTTTGGCAAATGCCGTCTCAGTCAAGTGGAGAGGATGGAAGCCAGATTGAAGGTGGTCAAGGGAGGAATTAGAGGAGAGGAAGTTGAGACAATGGGTGTAGACAACACATTGCAGAAGCTTCGAAACAAAGGGGAGGAGCGAGATGGGGCAGTAGTTGGAGGGCTCAAGCGTGGGTTTCTTAAGGATAGGGGAGACAGTGGCATGCCTAAAAGCAAAGAGAAAGGACCCAATAGAGAGGAAGAGGTTGATGATATGCAGCAGAGAGTTTGACATGGTTGGGGTAATAGAGGGATTGGATTTGGAGAACCTGGAGGTGATCTCATCAAGGGAAGCTAATGAAAATGAGGCTAGAAGAGGGGACAGAGACAGACAGGAGAGAATGAAATGGGGGAGGAAGAATCAACATTGAGATGGATTTTTTCAAACTTGTCATTGAACAATAAAGAAAGATCCTGTGTGGAGAGGGAAGAGGGGGCAGGGTGGGTTTGAGAAGGGAGGTGAAAGTTAAGAAGAGACTGTGGGGATTACAAGACTGAGACTAAATGTAGGTGTCATAGTATTGTTGTTTAGCTAGGGAAATGGTAGAACTGAGGGCAGAGAGAATGAACTTAAAATGGAGAAAGTTGGCATGTTCATAAGCCTTCTGCCAGAAGTGTTCAGCAAGGTGAAGGTGGAGCATGGTGGGAGTAAGCCACAGTTGGGGGGGTTGATGAAGCAGATAGAGTGACAGAAGAGGGGAGTCCAGGGTGGAAGAGAGAGATGCGTTGAAGGCAGAGACACCTGAGTCAGGACAGCTGGAAGAGGAGACAGATGAGAGAAGTGGGGAGAGAGAAGAAGCAAAATCCAAAGGGTTGAAGGATTGAAAGTCATGGAAATTGTGAGAAGTTGCGAAGGAGCAAGGTGGGGAGTGGGAGACATAGAAAGAGAGAGGAAGGGAATGCGAGTCATGGAATGAGGTAAAGTGGTGCTAAAAGATGGGAAGGGCATCAGAGGAGAAGTTAGAGACAGAACAATTTTTTGGAAATCAGTTTGAGGAAGTGACCATTGTAGTGTGTTCTCCATCTCTGAACTGGCTGCCCTACAAATGTATTTATTTATTTTGGTTTCTTGGCCATCCCCTCCTGCTACAGCAGCTCAGGGCGGCTCACAACATTCTAAAAAATATAATATAAACATAAATAACACATTAATAAATAAAAAATACAAATATCCGTATAAAATCAGTAACAAAATGCATTCAAGGGTGGAGATTAAAAAACCTCCCAACCATCACCAGAACAGCCAGGTCTTACATTGTCTTCAGAAAGAGGGAGATCTGGGGCCAGGCAGACCTCTGTTGGGAGGGAGATCCACAGCCGTGGTGCGGCCACCGAGAATGCCCCCCTCATCGTCGCCACTCAAGATACCTGGGGAACTCCGAGGAAGGTGACCACAGGCTGATCCAGGACCCGGGGGTGATGTGATCCTGCAGATGAGCAGGGTCGTGGCCATTAGGGGCTTTAAAGGTCAAAAACAACACCTTGAATTGGGTCTGGAAGACTATAGGCAGCCAGTGCAAAGAACGAAGCACAGGTGTAATGTGCTCACGGCGACCTGTCCCTAAGGAGGTTTGAAGAAGAAGAAGGTTTGAGAGAGGAAGCAGAAATTAGCAGGGTGAGAGGAGATGTCAATATGGATACTGAAGTCTCCAAGAATGTGGGTAGAAATGTTGTCAGCAAGGAAGAAAGTAAGCCAGATGTCAAAGCCAGAGAGGAAGGAGGAAAGTGGACTTGTGGGGTGGGCTGGGGTGGTAGATGACATGGAGGTGGAGTGGAAAGTAGAGGCAGATGGAATGACCTTCAAAAGGCAGAGAAGAAGAGAGAGAGAGAGGAGGAGGTGTAAGAGGTTGGACACAGCAGGGTTTAACGAGGAGTAGGCCAATACCACTACCCCGGCTTTCAGAGAGGGTGAATGACTGAAGGGAAGACCACCAAAGGAGAGGGTAGCAGGAGTAACAGTGTCACAGGGGGGAATCAACGTCTTAGTAATAACTGGAAGCTGGAGGGAGCTTCCCTTAGTTTGAACTGAAAGGACTACTGTGGCAGGACAGAGTCCTTGCAGGCTACTAGCTCTTTAAGGCTGCTAGCAGAGCTGCAGGCGCTGCCAAGAAGCAATGGCATAGCAAAGCTATGACGTAGGGGTGGGACTATCGATATTGCCAAGAACCAAGAGTGGCCAATAATGGCCCTCTCAGTTCTAATCCGATAATACCAATCATTCTCAGTATTGGCAATATCGGTTCTTTTACATTATTGGATTTTTAACATTACAGTTTTCCCCATTTAAGTCAATGGTGAAAACCACAATGTTAAAGATCCAATACCGATTGATTTGATAGAGCCAATAAAAGGAGATCCAATACCGATATACAACCAATACCGAGAATTTGCTGAAAGTTCCATCCCTAGGGACCCAGACTCATCTCCCAATTACAGGCCCCTATAATGACAAGGGGGCAGGGTCTCCCTCAGTGGCAGCCCTCCCCAGAGGCCCCTGTCCAGCTTTGGACTTCCCCTGCAAAGGTGGTGGCATCAGCCTGGCTCTCAGTGAGCCCCCTGGAGTGGCAACAACCCTGGCAGGAAGAAATTTTTAAGAGTGGTCAGGGACAGGACCAGCATTCCACCCCTGCCCACTCTGAAAATTTCAGCCTGAGCACCACTAGAAAATGTTCAGAGTGGGCAGGGACAGCACTGGCCTTTCTTCCTCCCCTGCCCACTCTGAAAATTTCCTAGCTTCTCTCAGGAGGACACCTCCAAAGGGTCCCCCTACAGTCCAGGGCCCAGGCTCAACTGAGCCCCCTCACTCCATGGTAGCTACTAGCTACACCCCTGCCAGGAAAGCAGGACAATGCCTAATTACCAAGCAGCTGTGTGAGGGTGCGATACTAGCAATCCCAAAGCAATCAGTATTAAGTAGGCTGCTGTGAGAGTAGGTTGTGAAAGGTCAAATGCAATGGGGATACGCAGGACAATGATTTCATTCCCGGTGTTACACACAAACAATAGGTACAAACCAAAGTGGCCCTAGGTGTTTATACTTTCATTACTAGTAATTTTTATAAATACTGCAGTGTTTTTATTTATTTAAATGTATTATCCTGCCCTATCCCAAGAGTTCAGAGCAGGTCAGAGCACGCCAAATCATAAAAAGACAAAAATAAAACAAGTTTAAATCTCTTATCCGAAACCTTTATCCCCACTTGCCAAATGCCAGACCAAATATTTTTTTTAAAAGTCTTACATTGCCTTCTGAAGATGAACAGGCTTGGGCTCTGATGAATTTCCAAGGGGAGGGAGTTCCAAAGTTGTGAGGCAGCCACCGAGAACACCTCTTATGCCCTTGCTGTGCAAACTTGACTGGCAGACAGTACATGCAAGAGGGTCCTCCCACTGACCTCAGAGACCCCAATGGGACATAATGGGGGGGAGGTGGTTCTTCAGAGATGTGAAGGCCAGGCCGTTGAGGGTTTTATAGGTCAAAGCAGCATACCTTGAATTGTGCCTGGAAAGCTACTATCTATTACAGGTGTTGCGCAAAATGGGTTGTGCTGAAGGACCAGGGGTTGCGGTGTACTGTTGAACAGGTATGTAAGTGGCCTGGGTGGGGTCCCTAAAATATGGCTTAGCCCAGGGGCCTCTACCTCCTTTAATCCAGCACTGTCCTTATCTCCACACTGGATTGCTCTCTGGGAAAAAGTTAGGAAGCCAAGCAGGTGAAATGCTCCCCAATGGATAGGCCACTCAGATGATTAGTCAGCACGTGCAATAGCAGATGAGCCCAGCTCCAAGCTATGCAACAATTGAAACAACCTTTCAGTATTTCTAATAGAACGCTGGAGACTCTGCCTGTCCTTAGAAGTCATCAGATATCCTAGATATTTTATCTTACTTTAAAGCCTTGCAAGTCACTGGGATGCTAAGGATCTAAATAAAGCTGTCAATTGAAAGAGTAGCTCAAAATAAATAAAATCCTGTATTGTAAATGTCTGTTTATTTCACAAATCAGTATCTTTGTACATACAGAATGCCTATCCTCTCTGTCCCTGGTGGCATCTGACAGTTAGCTCAGTGCATCTGTACTTCTTAAAGAAGCAATGATTTGCAAATCAGTGATTAAAAACAATACCATTTTATACCCAGTGTGAGTTCTGTTCTATCACTGAATAACACTTTGCAAATCTGTTTGTCAATGATTCTTTGGGTAGTTAAATATCAGTCTAGGTAGTATGGTCCCCAAACCCATTTGAAACTCTTCAGGAAACACTAGGGGAGGGTAATCCATAATTTAGGAGTTAGTTGCACTAACCTCCCCTTGCTACTCACTAATCCCACAGATCCCTTGCCCTGTTATACACTCAGTCTTCTGAAATTATCAGCAATTATATGATCTGGGTTTGTGCTGACATCTGCCCTAAGTACTCTGTCATTACCAGGGATTGTGGGCTACAGTGCTGAATCTCCACCCAACTGCTGAGCCTGTCGCTAACATCACTGGGAATTTGGGAAAAGGCTCATATGCAGATGGTAGATAGACCTGCCTCAGAAGAGTGAGGTCATCTACTATTGACTTGAAACAGAAGACTTAATAAATAATAATAATAATATAAAAAATCTTCATATCCCTAGTGCAGAGAAGATACACAAGTTTTTTTTCAAGGTGCCACTTTGACCAGGCACCTGGCTTAAAATTTTATGGAGAAACGAGAGCTTCAGGCTCCCCTCTGCCCCAAGTAATAACTAGCTGGAAGGTGTGGCATGTAGTACTTCAGCCATTGGATGCTAATATTAATTACTGCCTAAGACCGGATCTGAATGCTCTGATGATTCTGAATGTGCTTATCCTGAAATATAAAACAGAAGTGCTGGGTTTGTTCAGAAACACAGCCCCCTAAGGAAGTGCCCTAATTACTGCATTGTGAGGCTTTCTGCCAGGTATTACTTAAGATTTGTTAAAACCCTTCAGTATGGTCAGTGAAGGGCACTAGGTCAGTGCTGAGTTCAGAAGGAAGAGTATCAGCAACTTAACAGTAAAACTTCTTGCAACACAAAGGTCTTCTATCCAGTTAGGGCAGGGGTCACCTGACACTCTAGGCTGCTGCCCGCAATTCTATGGCATTGCTCAGGGCAATGGGCAGGCGGGGAGCTGCAGCATGGGTCCACCGAGCAGATAGACTGCAGCTCTACCTTGGTCTGGTGCCCTGGGTTTGGTCAGCCCGCTCCGCTGGCGGCCTGCTCCGCTCCAACATCTGACGGCACACCTTTAGACGGATGGATCACCCAGGGTCCATCTGTCTATTTACACCCACTGATCCTATCATCTAAAAAATAAAAATTAAACTTCACTAGAATTAATACAACATTTTGCAAGGTGAACTTGAACATTTGCTGCCTTGAAAGAAGCCAGTGGGGCCTTATGTTAACAGCTAAATGCAGCCAATACATTTAAACTGATTGGACAAAATGACTCATTGGTTAGAGAGAAGAAGAAACGTGACACAGGGTCCAGAGATGCAAACTAATGAACAGTAAACAGAGGGCAAATCCTGAAATCCCATTTATCTATTTATCCATGGGGAGGTTTTCCACATATAGCCCTGCTATACTTCTGATACTGGCCCCTACCAGAGAGAGACAGGAGAGTTAGCAAGTTGGGTTTCTGCTTTGAACTGGCATGGAATTCCCTCTCTTTCTGCATTTTCCTTCCAGAGACAGGGCAAGAGCAGAAGCAGCACAGGAGAGGCACAAAGTTGGAAGGACATTGAAATATTTCTCTAGTTAATCAGAGCAAACATGGGGATAAAGCAGGAACACAAAATAGGTAACCATTTCAAACTACCTTGATGTTAGCACCAGCTGGGCTTCTGGATAACTGTATTTTAAGTTATATAGGGGATAATATAAACAGATTCATTGAGCTCCTCCTAGGGAGCCAATTTTCCCCAGGCATGCCTAGACTGGCCCCTTTCACTTCAGGGTAGGAGAGAACACAGGATTTCATAGGCCCTCTTGGACCTGCCAGGCCTGGAGCGGCTGCTCAGCTGCTGGAGGGCTGCCAGCTCACAGGTCTGTTAATGAGTGGTGTAGTGTCTGGCAAGTAACTTGCCTTCAAGTGGTGTGACTAATCATGAATCTTTTCAATAATGCTGACAATCCAGTCTCTCTCTTCTCGCTCTGCTTGAGCCTGATGAAATAGGAGCAAATTAGCCTCATTCTGGACAAGGCAGGAAATGATAAAGAGCCCCTAAAAGGTTTCCAGCACTCCACGCCTAGGCTTTGCAGTGAGTGTAATTATCAGAGCTGCTGTGCTGGGTGCTCGTTTTCAGAGCAGCTAAACAGCACAAAATGTCTGCAACATTGCATTCTCCTACCGCACCCCATGCCATCTGCCTGGATCTGGAATTGGGATGTTATTTCATTTTATTATTTATTTATTATTTTATTTAGCATTTTGTACCATTTTTATTTGGCAAATGCAATGCGCTGCTGCAGAGGTCACAAGCCAAAAAAACATACCAGCATACACCAAATCCTGCTTGTGACTTTGTGATCATTTCTTAGTGTTAGCCCAAGAAGTCTTAGTTTTAAAATCCCAGTCATAAAAGAATAAATTCTAAATGTACTGGTATGTGTTAAATGTGATTAGGGATCATTTGGGGGGTGGGGGGGTAATGTACTCCTTAAGTCTCTTTCTCTTTAGCTAGCGGATTTGGTGAGATATTAAGGCAAAAAACTCAATTGTATGGCCTATTTTTATGTTACACATGGAAATATGCATTGCGATCTGTTGTTGTTGTTGTTGTTAGTAGCAAATTTGCTTGTGAATGGAAAGAGAACCGTACAAAAGATTTGTGCTGCACTGAATAAAACTTGTTGACAGTAAGTATAGTAGGGGCAGGATGCAGGATCTTTTAAAATCAGATTTAAATCTCAGTGGATGCTGTTGAGAAAGGACTTAGTTAAGAAATGCATGAACCATGATGAGTGTGTATCAAGTTCATTGCCTGCATATGTTCAAGATAAAGAAAGGGGATGGTTTTTAGTAGTAGATAAATTTCATCCCAGCTTTTAATACTACTGCTAGCCTTTACAGATTGTCTGTCTGCACCAGGCTCCTTGCTGTGGCAGTATTGATGGCATGACCTTATACCAGAGGCTTTTTCTGTGATAGGTGTTAACAAATGAGCTAATAGCCCCCTAGAGTCCAGGTTTGGTCTATGCCCCCACTCACATGTTTAGTGTGTACAACCTAATAAACAGGCAGCCCCCTGCATGGATTTCTTTTGCACTTGGGCAGTCCCCACTCAAAGGTTTAGCATGACACGCCTAATACACAGGAAGGCATTTTTCACCCACTAACCCCACCCCTCAGTAGCCCATCCCAAATGGTGACTTGCAGCCACAGCAAACCACGGAAAGAAGAAGCTGCACCAGCTGTTTCTTGCTTGGAGGCTATTATGATTCTGGGAGGCGGTCCAGCGCCTGCTATCCCCGCCCACCCACAGAGGTTCATAGCTGGATTTATACCTGTGAGCACTTGGCGGCTAGAAAGAACCTTTTGCTATACACACAATGCTGAGTTTATTGAGCAATCACATACTTTATTGAGTGCCTATAGTGAAAATAGAAAGGGAAAGTAAAAATTGAAATTGAAACCAATCAGTCTTTGCATGTTGTCACCACCCAGTTTCCCACATCCACGACTCACAGCAATGTAATGGCAGGAAACAGTATACAGGTTTATTGGGCTCTCACCCGCTGTGGTGTTAGAAATCCCTCTCAGTTTGCATAAAACCCCCAGTCAAAAATATGTCTCTTGTAACCCATTTCTATCATCTTCTGCATTATCATACAGTGGGGGCGGAAAACATCCACGCTCACAAGGGCACCCTGCACTTCTCTCAAAGAAGCCATCTAGCCGAAAATGGATTTATCCATTGACCTCTGGGTTACAGGTCTGGCACCATGCTGCATCACTCTGTCGATGCACAGGGTGCTTGAATTCCAGGATCAGGGCCCCAGGCACAGGAATGGATGTGAACCTTTGACGGCCAACAACAACAACAATTTCTAAAGGTATGGCCTTTCCCCCTCCCACTCAACAACAAGAGCATCAAACAGGATTAGAATCCAGGACCTCTTGGTCCCTAAGCAAGACCACAACCTCTAGATCAACAAGACCTATTCTTTGAAAGCTGGGATTTTTGTCCTCAAGTAGGTACGGGTGGGTTCCATGGCCTTGTTTGCCAGATGAATAGGCACCTACAGGAGAATTGTCTACACCAACTGAGAAGACTGGAACTTTTGGGCATCACAATTTAATTTCAAGTTGCTCTCATTAGACTCTTCACACGTACCAAGTTCATTATACGTTCTATTGATAGTGTTCTCACAAGCCCTGTCACATGGCCCTTTTAATTCTCACTAGACACACAGTCCTTTTCTTTCACCCTCGACAGCAGTATACAGAGCATATCAGGAGCTTGGATAGTATACGCGTTCTATCAATGCTGCTTACACAAGCCCTCTCAAACGACCCTTTTCCTTTTCTCTCGACAGCAGTATACTGTATTAATGCCAGGACCATCGATATTATATGGGCCCTATCAATGCAGTTCTCACAAGCCCCATCACACAGCCTTTTTTCTTCTCACTCAACAGCAGCACCACAGGGGATTTGAACACAGGACTTCTTGCCCCCCAAGTAAAGATCTTACTTAAAGACCAACACGTCTTTGCATCGTGCAGTTCTCAAAGAAGCAATCTTGTCGAGAATGGTTTTATCCATTCACCTCTAGGTTACGGGCCTGGCACCATGTTGCATCACTCTATGAATGCTGAGGGTGCTTGGATTTCAGGATTGGGGCCCCATGCACAGGAATGGACATAAACCTTCAATGGACAGCAACATAATTTCCCCCCTAAAAGGTACAGTCTTCTTCCATCTTACTTGATAGCAGCACCAAAGGGAATTTGAACCCAGGACCTTTGGCTCTATAGGCAAGAGTCTTACCTCTAGACCACCAAGCATTATTTGCTTGCCAATAGGCCCTTTCTACTCAAGTAGGAAGGGGGGGGATAGGCAACTACAAAGGCCCTTGGGACATGGTGCGCCAGTTATCTGGACACCCACTGGCTGGCCATGTTCCTCCGACAGCCACCCACAAAACAAATTTTACACGGATGTAGGAGACTGGATTTTTTGGACATCACCATTTTCTTTCAATTTATCTTTATTACATGTTTCATACATACAGACCTACATCACAGTTGTAGTTAGTTCTAAGCTACAGGTTGATTGATACCACACATGCAGATTCTATTTCAGTATACGATACTCATACCAGGAATGTAGATATTACACCAATTTTACTAACGTACTTCTTACAAGCCCCATCACACAACCCACAACAACACCAGGATGGATTTGTTCCCATGACTTCTTGCTTCTCAAGCAAGAGTTCTACCTTTTGAACAACAAGACTTGCATGGTGGCCCTTTTGTCCCCAGTATGTAGAAAAGCGTGGGAGGGGCCAGAGGATGCCTGGGCACTGATCCAGAGTCCTACCTTTCAACAGTCAGTAACAAAGCCATGTTCTAAATTCCAGGATCAGGGCCCCATGCTTAGGACTGGGCGTGAACCGCCAACAACAATTTTTTCCCCTAAAGATATGGTTCTTTTCCCTTGAGAGCAGCACCAAGGAGGAGTGGGAACCTTTGGCTCCATAGGCAAGAGTCTTACCGCTGGACCACTAAGTCTTTCTTGCTTGTAAATAGACCGCTTGTCCTCAAGTAGAGAGGAAGGGATAGGAGACTACAAAGGGCCCTGGGACATATATTTACCAGCTATCTGGGCACCCCCGTTAGCTGGCTGTGTTCCTCCAACAGCCACCCACAGAACAAATTTTCAACTGATGCAGGAGACTGGATTTTTTGGGTGTCACAATTTTATTCAAATTTATTCTCATTGCACCCATGGGAGACATACAACACAGTTGTATTCATCTCAGTGTTACAAGTTGATTGAGATCAGACATGCTGATGCTATTTCAGCATAGAGTACTCATAACACAAACATGGATATCATATTATGCACATTTTACCAACATACTTCTCACAAGCCCCATCACACAACCACACCAAGGCAGATTTGAACCCACAACCTCTTGTCTCCCAAGCAAGGGTGCTACCTCCCAAACAACAAGCCCTACTGCCATGCATGATGGCCCTTTTGTCTACAAGTAGGTAGAGAAGGCCAGAGCGTGCCTGGCCACCGATTTAGAGTCCTACCTTTTGACAGTCGGTAACAAAGCCATTTCCTAGATTCCAGGATCAGGGCTTCATGCCCAGGACTGGGCATGAACCTCCAACAGCTGGCAACAAATTTTTTTTCTAAAGGTACTGTTCTTTCCCCTCTCACTCAAGAACAGCACCAAAGGGGGATTTGAACCCAGGACATTTGGTGCTATCAATTAGTGCTGTACCAATAGACTACCAACCCTTACTTTCTGGTACACAGACCTCTTCTCCTCAAGTAGGGAGGGAGGGATAGGAGACTGCAAAAGACCCCAGGACATATTCACCAGTTATCTGGGCACCCATTGGCTGGCCATGTTCCTCCAACAGCCACCCATAAAACAAATTTTAGACCGACTCAGGAGACTGTATTTTTTGGACATCACTATTTTATTGGAATTTATTCTCATTACACACATAAACATACATCATAGTTGTATTTAGCTCTGAGTTACAAGTTGATTGAGATCAGACATGCTAACACAATTTCAGTATACAGTACTCATACCAGGAACGTGGATATTACTCACATTTTACTAACGTATTTCTCACAAGCCCCATCACACAACAACACCAAAGCAGATTTGAATCCATGACTTCTTGCCTCCCAAGCAAGAGTGTTAGTTCTAGACCAGAATGCCCTACTATTTTGCATGGTGGCCCTTTTGTCATCAAGTAGGTAGAGAAGGGTGGGACGGGCCAGAGGGTGCCTGGGCACCGATCTAGAGTCCTACCTTTTGACAGTCAGTAAAAAAGCCATTTCCTAGATTCCAGGATCAGGGCTTCATGCCCAGGACTGGGCGTGAACCTCCGACATCCAGCAACAATTTTTTTTCTAAAGGTACAATTCTTTTCCCTCTCACTCAAGAGCAGCACCAAAGGGGAGTGGGAACCCAGGACCTTTGACTCCATAGGCAAGTGTCTTACTACTGAACCACCAAGCCTTATTTGCTTGCAGACTGGCCTCTAGTCCTCAAGTAGGGAGGGCGGGAGGGATAGGAGACTGCAAAGGGCCGCAGGACATGTTCACCAGCTATCTGGGCACCCATTGGCTGGCCATGTTCCTCCAACAACCACCCACAAAACAAATTTTAGATCGACACAGGAGACCTGATTTTTTTGACATCATCATTTTATTGGAATTTATTTTCATTACACACATAGGGATGTATGTTACAGTTGT
The DNA here is from genome assembly GCA_003113815.1 of Sphenodon punctatus. NCBI lineage: Eukaryota > Metazoa > Chordata > Lepidosauria > Sphenodontia > Sphenodontidae > Sphenodon > Sphenodon punctatus. The sequence goes on along the minus strand of QEPC01001021.1, from coordinate 1,941 downwards.
ACTTAACTTTGAGTTACGAGTTGATTGAGATCAGCCATGTCGACACTATTTCAGTATATGATATTCATACCAGGAACGTGGATATTACATGCACTTTACCAACGTACTTCTCACGAGCCCCGTCACACCCGTCATGACTGGCCATGAACCTCTGACAGCTGGCAACAAAAACGTCAGGATGTCCCATCTCCTCCACCTGAAGATAACGGAGATCCTTGGTCCACGACTGGAGAAACAGAGTACGGTGATATGTTTGCACATCCCCATGGAGAAGTGCATTGCCATTGTCATGTGGAAGCTCAGCACTCCATACTCCTGATGCTCTGTCACCCAGCAATTTGGCATTGGAACCTCTATGGTTAGCACCATGCTAATGGAGGTTTGCACAGTGATTGTGGAAGTGTTTCTGAACCGGGTCGTGCGGTTGACTAGCTCTGCAAAGGGATGGACAGCTTTCAGTGGGAGGGGTTTCCGAACTGCATAGGGGTGATAGATGGGAGCCATATCACCATCATCTGTCCACCCCACAGCAAGGACAACTCCCTGAACCAGAACGGGGTTTTCTCTATGGTTCTCCAGGCAACAGTGGACCACCATGTCCGGTTTATGGATATGCCAGTCAGGTGGTCTGGAAAGAACCCCCTTTTTTGGCCACATGTACACTGGAGACTTTGGACCCTGCACAGAAACATGCATTGATAGGGTGCTCATGAGGCCTGTTGTTCTCAGGGACCTGCCTATGCTCTAAAGCCCTGGCTCATGGAAGCCATACAGCATTGCCTGCAACCTGGAGCAAAGGTACTTTAATCGTCAGCTCAGCACCACCCACTCTGTTGTGCAGAGAGCTTTCAGACTATTAAAGCAGTGCTGGAGATCAGTTGCATCCAGAACTGATTTCCAGCTAGGGACCGCTCTACTCTGCGACTGGCCAGCACCTGAGCATCTGTGGCTTTCCCGTGGTAATTCCCTTTGCACCTAGGCCTGAAACAAGCAATTGCAGCAAATGCTGTTTCCATTAGAAACAGGTTGTTCACTTTCATTCATGTGATGAGGAAACTTACTGCCCTTTTCTTGCTTTTTTTCACTAAATTTTACTAGTTGAACATCAGGGCCAGGCTTAGCAATTTTGCATCCCTAGGCCCTTCTTGGGCTGATGCCCCAAGTCCCACCCTGCCCCCAAGCTGCATTTGCAAAACACACACATACAGGGGAGGGGCTCACACTCACTCACAACACACACATGCAGACATGGGAGGAGGGGCTACATTCACTCACAGCACACACACAGACATATGGGGCTAGGGGTCACATTAACTCACAACTCTCACACAGGCATGGCGGTGAGTGGTGACACTCACTCACCACACACGGGGAGAGGGACAATGGGAGTTCACCCTCCCACAACACACACACACCAGCCCTACCCCCTTGATTGGCACCCCCACACCAGTGAGCTGCCTGCTTATAGAGGTCCTCCTGGTGGCATGTTCTGCTCCAGGACCCAGCACTTGCCTTTGACTTCTGCATGGGGCTCCCAGGTAGGGCTGATGTGGCAGCAGCTGTTACCGCACCGCGATTCCATTCCTAAACCTTGGCATCCCACGTTGCGCCTCGCAGAATTCTGCACGGTACCCCGCGATTCTGCAATTCTTCCGCTACAAGAATCCGCAGATGTGGCATGTATGTGTTTCGCCGATTTGCTGATCATTACCGTTGTCGTATAAAATCAGCGGTCTTTTCCTGCGTTCCGCCAATTTAATATGACACAGTCATGAGCGCTTATCGGGGTTCCACGAAGGGATTATGACTATTTTGTGCTGCCGCTGCTGCGCTGTGCTGTCACGCTGACTGCTGCTGGTGCTGTGCTGTCTGTGTGTCTCTCTCTGTACCGCAGTAACCGCTCGTTCTTCTCAATACATACATGCATGTACAACATGTTCT
>QEPC01001017.1:531211-545104 GCA_003113815.1 Sphenodon punctatus | reverse complement strand
AGCCAGGAGTCTGGGAGTTTGTGCTATGGCTCTGACTTATGCAGGACCTTCCTTGGAGCTGGAGGTGTCAGGCCAGGGGGTCTCAAGGGTGGGAGCTGAGGTAGGGTCTTGTTTAAATGCAGAGGCTGGGATCTAAGGGAGGAACTTGCCTGTCCTTAAGGGAAGACCACAGCTTGAGGGGGATGCTAGGACATAGTGTTGGTCTGTGTTGTGTAAATGATAATAATAATAATAATAATAATAATAATTTATTAAGGCTCTAGCTTTTGCCATGATCAATAAAACAAACAAAAACAGAAGTGAAAGCATAATTCATCCACATACAATACATTCATCTATATAGGCAGGAAAAAATTCAGCAACAGGTGCGCTGTATAAAGCATCCCACCTATAAATCCCACTTATTTCCTTATGTCACCACATCTCGAATCCTCACGGCTAAAAACACAAAAGATACTACTGCTCTCATAATTTTCTCATCTGATGTATTCTGCAACAGCTCAATTTTACGGCATACTGGGAGGTGTTCTTTCCTTCCCATATTGGCTGTAACAAAATTTGCCTTATAAGGAGCAATCCAATAAGAAATGCTGCAAATCTTCTATCTCCAGGGTCCTGCAAGGACAAGTCCGACTCTCTCAGGGCTTTTTACTGTATCGTCCTAGAGTAACCCCTGCTGAGGAGAACAGTTGAAATCGCAGCTGCCTAAATATCCTGCGTGACGTAGGATCTTTTAACTTATCGAGATAGCCTTCAAGCTTATGTTGGCATTTAAAGTGATGGAGCCAGGGCACAACTTTCCAAGCAGCCAGCGTTGCTAGATCTTCCTGCCTGGCTGTATCAGCCACTCTAAGCATTATCAGACTTCTCTGTTGGAATATATTCTTCCCCCAAAGACAGGAAAACGATAGACCCAATCTCCTCAGGTACAACGACATTTGTGCCAACCAGGGGAGGTTGTGCCAATAGGGTACACCAACACATTCCAACTCTTCCCTCAGACATAGGGAGGTCAGGGCAACATTGCTTCGGTTACATAATTGAACCCAATATCTGAGGCAAGCTTGCCTTCCAAGCCAATCAATGGCTAATGTACCCATCTCAGCCCTGACTACTGCTCCTGGGAGACTCTGCAGAGCCTTTGACAAACTTCTTAACAATTTGTTTTGGACTACTTCAAGGGCTTTAAAGTTGTCTACCTGTGATACTTCAGTACCATAAATCAACAAGGATTGTACCTTAGCCCTGAAAACATTCAAAATAGAAGAAGTATTAATCCCAACAGGCCTCACTGCCAACCTCAAAATCCCTTGCCACTGCATTTTTTATGCTTCTCCCACAACCCATTACTGGTGAAGGTAATCCCAAGGTAGATAGTTGTGTAAATAACTGTGTGGACTTGGCAGTTAAACAGGAGAAGGCCAGACTGACCGTGTGCCCTGCCCTGCTGCTCTATGGCACAGAGCAGCCACTGGGCATTGCCCCATGGGCATAGCTGCCATTGGACAAACAGGGACATTCGTCCCGGGGCCCATACTGGGTGGGGCCCAATATTCAAGGTAATTAAACCCCCCTTTCCCCCCCCCCTTTTTTTTTCTTTTTTAAATTGCCACCTGAGCTGGCTGGGGGCCCTTCCGGCTGCTGGTCCAGCCTGCCCCAGCCCGCCCGACCAGTCCCCGGCCTACAGGGCTGGTCGGGTGGGCCGGGGCAGCAATGGCACTGCTGCTGCTGGCCACGCTTGGCCCAGCATGTAGGCAGTAAGCGAGCGAGCGAGCTGCAAGGGACAGAGTACACCATGAGACCAACTCACTGCCGGCCCAGAAGATGGGTGGGCCCAGCAGCAGGCCACAAGCAGCACGCCTCAGACTCTGCAGGGAGCAAGTAAGTCCCAAGCACCAGCAGCCCAGCGCCCCTAGGCCGGCTGAGCTGGGAGGTGCTCACTGGCAGAAAACAAAAAGGGGGTGGGTGGGATGGACACAGACATTTCTTGTCCCTGGGCCCATCCCAAGCTAGCTACGCCCCTGTATCGCCCCATGTAGTGCAAACCATATAGAGCAGGGGGTTCTTAAGGTTCTCAACCTTTTCCCAGTCACAAGCACTGGAGCTATGTAAGTGACAACTTGGGACCACTGCATAATTTGCATGAATGATTTGCATAAATATGTATAGATTAAGTCTCCCCTCTGCAATTCAGTTTAATTCAATTTAATTCAATTTGTTTCAAAGTATTCCCGAGCAATACTGACAGCTGGCTTGCGGAGCACTCTTACTCATTATTGCCCCCAGCACTCTGGTGCTCCTGAGTACCAGGTTGAGAATCCCTGATGTAGAGCCTAGAACTACGAACCTGGTATACACTTTGCCCCTGTGTGCCATGTCAGAGCTGGACTGGGAAGCTGCGTAGGACTGAGCCGGATGGACTACCTTGGCCCTTTATGCCTCTCAGGGCACTCTTGCTGCATGCTCAGATTTGCTCTGCTCCATGCTGGGAGGTTCAGGAATACTTCCTTCCACTTGGCTTTTATCCCCTCCACGCTGAGTATGAGAGGGCCATTTCTGTGGTGCTTTGCTGTTGTACTTGGTGCCATCTGGGACACCAAAGACAATCGGGAAACAACAGCCACAAGTTGCCTCTAGTGCCCACATGGGAACATGTGGGAGAAAACCCAAATGTGGTGTTCACCCTTAGAACCAGTAACTCCCCTGTGTTCCCATGGCTCTTGAGGATCACAAGAGAGAAGGAATAAAACACGAGTCAGGTACTGGGTATTTAGTTGGGAAATGCTTTCACAGTTCCTAGGATAAATGATTGAAGAGATCATGGAGGGAGTGAATTGAATAATGGATTTAGAGAGACACTGTGGGGCTAATAAGCCTTAACAGCAAGATTTTGTGCCTGGGATTCCAGCACCACTGACTGTTCCAGTGGGTTGGACCAAAGCACAAGGAAGGGAACCCCATGCCTCTTCCATAAATAAAAACCCCAGGGCAGCCCGCAAAGGCAAAACCATAGGCATATCCAACCAGTGTTTGTCAGGGCCATGCATGCAAGGAGAGGATTAGGGCTGTGCATTTGGGTTTCAATAAAACACAAACACAAAAGACCTTCTTGGGCTCCGTATTCAAAACACAGATACCCAGGCTGTGTATTCGGGTTTCAAGTGAACTCGAAATTTCCTGGGAAATGTGGTATCCAGTGTCTTAAACTGGGCCCTAAAAACTACAGCACAGATCCAGCTCAGAGCCGGGCTGCTCTCCGACTCTCAACTTAGCTGCCTGCTTGGAGGGAGAGAAGGGGGGCTGTAGTGAGCCCTCCCCACTTGCAGGGACCACTGCTATCTCAGAATGACACACTCCCAACACTGCAGCCAGTCCTAGCTCAGTGGAGACTAGCTAAGCCAAGGAGAAATAGTGAGTCCCTAAGCCAGTGAACCCCCCCAAATGATATCCGTGAGCCAGCCACATGTCCCATTCGCCATCCCCAAGCTAGCAATTCCCCCTGAATCAAGTACTATGCCCCTTTCCCCAAACCAGCAACCCCTTTCCTAAGTCAGCAACCCCTCTGAACCCAATCCATGCCCCATCCCTGCCACCCCAAGCTAACAACCTCCCCACCAAGCCAGCCATATTCTCCACCCTTCCCCCTTTTTAAATTGGTAGCAGACTTGACAGAAATTTAAATCACATTTTTATTTTCTTATAGGCCTGTCAAACTGACAGTTTCACTGCACTTCTACACCAAAATAACCCAGGGACCCGTTTTCATTGTTTTCCACATTGGCAGCAATGGGGGAAATGCAGCAAGCACGGGTAAAATTACGAATACAAATACAAACGAATACGAATACAAACCCAAATGCTAAAAAACACAAAATCAGATACAAATACTTGATCCTGTGCGCAGCCATAGTGCAGATCTTTCACACTACACCAGTGACTACTCCACCCACAATGCTGAGTATCCTTTACTTTGTCCTTTATTCTCTAGACTAAAAAGTTAAGCCATTTAGCAAAGCACTTAGCCAAATGCCCAGCTCCCACTGACTTCCCTGGGACTTAACCATGTGCTTCCTATAGACTCTCTTGCATGAAGGATATATAAGAAGCTGCCTAACTGAGTCAGACCAATGGTCCATCTTAGCCCAGTATTGTCACAACCTGATGTGGCAGCAGGGTTTCAAACCCAGCTCGTCAGGGTGCTCTGCTGGAGAGCAGAGACCTCACCCAGGTGTACTACTTGAGACCCTCTAGGATCCCTAGAGGCCTCACCCAGGCATCCTACCAGAGATCCTGAATCAAAGATGCCAGAGATTGAACTTGGGACCTTATACATTGAAAGCATGCACTCTACCACCTGAGCCATGGCCCAACCCAGAAGCAGAAACAATGGCATACCAGCCAACAAGTAAACCGTTTTCAAACAGCCCGACACTTCTGGGCAAATCGTTGCCATCTGGACTAGCCAGATCAGCTGTGCTCTTTCTCTACAGTAATCCATGGGCACTGAGCAATTGCTAGCAGATAATCATTCACCTAGACCTGCCTTGCAATTATGAGAGGCCCATTTCTGTGGTTCTTTGCTCTCTGTGCTTGGTGATTCTTCTCAGAAGAAAACTTCTCAGAAAAAGAAACAGCAGCCAGTCTGGCTGCCACTGTCCTGGTGAGGTTGAGCCAGATCCCTGCCACACAGGGAGGCTCTCTGTCTGGCCTCTGGAACTGACAGGGCATCAGCATATCAGAAGAAACTCTTCTTGTTGTGACCAAAATAAAAAATGTGACAGACTGTGTCCTTGGAGCTGCTTTTTGAAACTCTGGGTCTGACTGGCTAGAGGTTCTGGGATTCTCTACAATCTGGAGCAGGAGAGGTGTATGTTTGCTCACTGTGGGTGTTTTCAGTTGGATGGGGGACCCGCCCCCAGAGCTGCCAATTACCAGCTCCGCCTGGAACCACATCAGACATACCATCACGGTCTGCCTGAGCAGCACCCCTCCTGCACCAGAGAATCGGGGGCACTCACCTGGCGCTGTAGGCTGGCACCCATGACTCCATGGTACTGAATGTGGGGACAGACGGGTGTGGTGCTGCCCTGTGGGTGTTACCCCAACAGCTCTCCAGAGGGCGGCTCCCAGGAAACCCCACTCCGCATGGCGTGTTCCGGGATCTTGTGGAACATGCCATGCTGGGCTGCCCTGGAGGAGCTCCAGCCTGCTCAGTGGCACACATCTGATGGGCACCCTTCAGACAGATGGGTCGACGCAGGGGTGATGAGAGCATCTGTGGGGCTGCCCCCTGTCTGTTTATACTCTGTGAGCCTGTACCCATGCCTGTGCCTGGACAGGGACCTCAGAAACCAGCAACTGTTTCTGCAGCCTTGCACCAGTATTAAAAGAGCTTCCCTGTCCATCTATCTGTCAGACAATTTGCTTGTCCCCTTAGGGAAGCTTCATTGATTGGTCTGGGGGAGTTCAGGGACTGGCTGCTTGAGAAAGTCTCCAGAAATTTAGTTTTCCTTGTCATCTCAGTCACTGGGTGCTGCCCAGCTGGAATGCCATCCCCCTGCCTGAGAGCTGGACTGTTTCATTGCATTGGTTCCCAGCTCTGCTCTCTCCCCCAGGGTTGTGGAGTGGGGCAAATGTGAGTCTTTGCACACATCACTCTCTGTGTTAGTTACATGCAGAAACATCACATGTGAAATAGCTACTTATCAAATCACAGACCCTCTATGCACACACTTAGTACGTGTCTCCTGCATGAGGCCAGCACCTGGTCTTAGAGCAACAAAGTGGCTAGAGATGGTGCTGAGTACCTCTACCCATGTTTGCATCCTGCCTTCATATGGAAGTGATTCCTAGGCTGGGAAGCTTATAATAATTTGGAGCAGCTGTACTTCTCACACCACAGTAACATGAAACCCCTCCCCACGGCATAGAAATATGCTCAACAGTGGGGGCAGGGGCTGGAGTATTTTGTTGACCTACTCAAAATGCCCAGAGCACTCCCTGCCCATAGCATTTATGTGTGTGCAGGAGATATGGGGAGAGTGCTGGGGATTCCCCATTCAACAGCTGATCGGAGCACTCTCTTGCACTGCATCCCCTTGGGCTGAAAATTTAAGAGGGTGGTTCAGGTTCCACCTAGCTCCCATAGCACTGAACTGAGGCCTGGGTAGGATCTTTCTGTCCTCAGCAGGCCCAGTACCCTACTGAGCCGCCGCCTCTTTCCCATGCCTTCATTCCTGCTCTGTTCAGAGGCCAAAAGAGAGAAGTGAGGGAATACACAAGCCCTGGATGACACACGTTTGCAACATTAAATGCTGTGAAAAGCCAGAGAATTCCCAAGTTCTGACCCTTCCTGGCAAAGCTCCTGGCTTGGGAAAGAGCCACATCCCTTGTCTCTGTTGGGAGGGGCTTGCGTGTCTCAGCAGCGGGGTTTGGAACAAGCCTTGAAGCTGTCAGGAGATGCTGTCCCAACTCTCTCCACTGGGTGGCAGGGTTGGAGCTCAGCAATGTTTTCCAGAAATAGCTCTGAGCTATAAATAGCCAGTGAGCTGCTAGTGCTGGCAGAGGAGCGCCAAGGGACATGCTCAGCCCTAGATGGCAGGGACCAGCCTGGGGTCTTAAGTGGAGTTGAAATGAATTATTTGAATGGACAAATAATTCATTGCATTTGGCTGATTTGCACTTGTTTATGTGAAATAATGAAGCATCAAAATCCCAAATTCCTGAAGCCATTAATTTCACACTGATGCTTTATCCAAATCTGAATGGCCTTTGCAAATTTATTTTAAAAAAACAAAAACCTATTTGCTTCAGTTTTTAAGTGTAGGGCCCTGGAGCTGCCAGGCTCCCACTGCCTCAGAGCCCAGACTGCCTCAGTCTGGCCTGTGCCTTACTGTGCAGGTCCAGACTTAGCAAGAGGTAATAGGGGCAGTTGCCACAGGCACCACAGTTTGGGGGGGCCTGTCAGGAAGTGTGTACCCCTGTTGCTGTGGATCCTAAGGGCCCCCAGGAGCCCCAACAACATTGGGAACATTGCTGTTCCTGTGAACCTAAAACCACTACTAAAGTTCACAGTTCTGATAGGTTTCCTGGGGGCCTCTGCAGAGCTGTGCTAGTGGCAACCGGAGCTCCTGGGGCCTCCAAGACCTCCTAGGAACGAAACACACAGGCTGCACAGAGGTGGGAGCTGTTAGACTGTAACACCTGCTTGGACTGCTCTGTCCCCACCCACCAGTATAAGAAGCTGCTGGGACCAGCTGTTTGCAGGCGCTGTTGATTTAGTGGAGGGGTTTTATGTGTATGTTTTTAAAAGTCTTTTAGAAGATGTGGCATGGGGGAGATTCTTAGTAGGGTGGTACTGTCCCAGCCCCCCTGTGAGAGAGGTGTATAGGCACTAGGCAGGGGCAATGTGGGTTATGCTTGAGCCCCCCAGTGAGGAGGAGGGGGGGATACATGCATTTGGGATTGGGAATGCTGCCATGGCCCCCCTGGTATGAGTGGGGGGAAGGGGTATGCCTAGGGCCTCCAGTGAGGGGGGTGCATGCATAGGAGTGGGGAGGGTTGTGCTGTGACATCCCCCACCCTCCCCGTGAGAGGGGGTATGGACACAGGATATTGCGGGTGGGGGAAATGCCATGACACCCCTCCATCCTCCTGTGAGAGAGGGATATGGGCTGGAGTGGAAGGGAGAAGTGGGTTATGATGGGTTCCCTGCCTGCTTCACTGGCCAATTTTTCTCCAGGGATGTCTGGCTTGGGGGGATGTCCTCTGGCTTCTTGTGGAACCGATGGAAGGGGGAATTGCCGTGTGGGGGGTTATTGGGGCAGCTGTGAAACCAACTGGGGTTGAGTCAGGCATGGGGAGGTATGGTGGGGCAGGGGAGAGGAAGAGTCCTCATGGGTACAGGGCATATGCTTGGTATCTGTTCCCCTGTCCTCCTCTCCCCATCTCGGGATATTTGAGGACTGAGGGCAATGGAGCCTCTGATCTGTCACTGATGCTGCTTAATGCAAGGTCAGAGACTAACAAAACAACTGCCATCCATGATCTCAGTCAGGATGAGGCCACTGACCTTGTATGTATTACCGAGATCTGGCTGAACAAGGCTTCTGGACTTGTGTTGGCCCAGATGGTGACGGCTGGGTACTCTGTGCAACATTAGCCTAGAACTGGGTGCCGATGTGGGGGATGGAGTGATGGTGATCTGCAAAGACAACCTGATCTTTTGAAGGTATCCGTTTCTGATCTGCCCAACATAGAGTCCATCTAGTGTTAGGGGTAGGCTAGATTGGGGATTCTTCCAGTGTACCAACCACCCTGCTGCACAGCAGACAGTCCCTGACTGCTCTAGCCAAGCTTTCTTGGGTGGTGTTGAGGTCTTGGGTGATTTCAAGACACTTATTGTCTTGGGTGATTTCAACATACACGCGGAGGCCAACCTTTCAGGGACAGAACAGGAGTTCATGGTCACCATGACAACCATGGTCCCTATCCCAGGTAATATTATTATTATTATTTATTTATTATATTATTTTATTATTATAAGCATTTATATAGCGCCAGCAATGTACCTGGCGCTTAAAAAGAAAAAAAAGATAGACACGGTCCCTGCCTGAGAGCTTACAATCTAAAGACAGGGGGAGGGGAGCCAGGGAAGGGGGAACAGAGGGAGAGACAAGGGATGTGACATTCATGAGGATGCGAGAACTCAGGTACACGTTCTTGGTTTGGTTACGGTAAATATCTGCCGTGACACACAAGGCTGGACACACGTTGGATCTTATGTTCTGCACTGGCCTGAACACGGGTTCTGATTATTGGGTGTGTCATTATGACACCATTGTCATGGTCGGACCATTACTTTCTGAAGATCCCCACCCTCCCTTACCCGTGTCTGGGTGGTGGACCAGTTTGGATGGTCCGCCCCTGGAGACTAATGGATCCAATAGGAGTCCAGAACTCTCTGGGGGATTTACCCACTGACCTCGACGGCCTCCCTGTTGATGATGCCTTGGTTGATTTGTGGTATGGCATTTTGAGCTGGCTATTGACAGGGTGGCACCCAGGCATCTGTTACCTCCATGGTGGAAGCACAGGTCCCTGGTATACAGAGGACCTGTGGCTGCTAAAATGAGAGGGTAGGTGACTGGAGTGCAGGTGGTGCTCGACTCACGCCAAAGCTGACCGACTACGGCATAGTCTATATTAAGGGATTATGCTGTGGCAGCAGCAAAGAAAGCTTTTTTCACGGTTGCCATAGCATCGGCAAAATGCCGTACAGCGGAGCTCTTCGGGGTGGTGAATAGCTTATTAAATCCTAGCTGTGTTTGCCCAGAGTTAGAGGCATTGGCTGTTCGTTGTGACGAGTTTGCCAACTACTTTGCACATAAAGTCGCTTGACTTGGGTGCTGCTACTTTGGGTTCAGGGTCATAGTTTGGGGTTGAGGACGGTCAGTCTTGTCCGATTTACTTGGATTGACTTTGATCAATCTCGCCCACTGATGCTGAAGAAGATGTGTTTTTGGGTTGGGGTGTGGCTGACAAATGTGAACTAGATCCTTGCCTGTCTTGGCTGGTGAAAGTCAGTTGGGAGACACTGGAGGCATTGCTGGCTGGGGTTGTCAGCGCCTCCCTTCAGGAGGGCAAGGTGCCTGACGGCCTTAAAGCTGTAGTTGTCTGCCCCCTGCTCAATAAACCATCTCTTGATGTTGACTCTCCTGCCAGCTATCGCCCTGTCTCTAACCTCCCTTTTTCAGGGAAGGTTATTGAATGGGTGGCTGCTTCACAGCTCTAGGAGCATATCGATGCTATTGGATTCCTGAACCCAAGTCAGTTGGGTTTTCGTTCTGGGCATGGCACTGAGACTGCGCTTGTGGCCTTCGTTGACAATCTCCACTTGGAATTCTGCTTGGAAACTGACAGGGGAAATTGTACCCTGTTGATTTTTTTAATACTGATACTGACAGCAGCCTTTGATTATTGATGATCATGGGGTGGTGTTGACATGGTTGCAGGATCTGGCCCTGTCTCTTATACACATCTAGATGTGTATAAGAGACAGGGTGATGATTGGTCAGCCGTGTGACCTGGGAGACATAGGGACCCCTGTTATTTATGGGGTCCAGCCTCCTTTGGTCACTCAGGTTTGCAGCCTTGGGGTACTCATGGATCCACTGCTGTGCCTGGACTGTCAGGTTGCAGCGGTGGCTAGGAGTGCCTTTCACCATTTACATCTGGCGAGAAGGCTGAGCATTTTTATCATATTCTGATGTGGTCATCATCATCCATGCCTTCGTGACAGTGACGCTAATGCTCTATGTGGGGCTGCCCTTGAAGAATGTTTGGAAGCTGCAATTGGTGCAGAACATGGCGGACCATCATCTTTTGGGGATGGTTCACTGGAAGCACATTACACCAGTGTTCCAGAGTCTACACTGGCTGCCAGTAGCTTTCTGGTTAAAATTCAAGGCGCTGGCTGTAATGTATCAAGCCCTAAACAGCCTGGTCCCCAGGTATCTGAAAGACCACCTTCTCCCTTATATCCCTTCATGGCCCCTGGGATCAGCCAGAGATGCCCTCTTGCAGGTGCCATCTCCCTGTGATATTTTTACGACTAGGGCGTGCGGGGAGGCATTCTCGGTAGTTGCGCCACAATTATGGTTATGGAACTCCCTTCTCTTGGGGGTCCACCTAAGCCCAAGCTTCCTCATCTTCTGGAAACAATGTAAGATCTTTTTATTTGGCCAGGCATTTGGCAGACAGGGATAGGGTGTGATGGAATTAAGGGGTTTTTATTGGTTTTGTATTTCTGTTTTTATTATTATAAGCTGCCCTGAGCCTCTGCGGTAATGGTGGCATAGAAATAGAATTATAGAAACGTAGAGTTGGAAGGGATCTAGGAGGTCATCTAGTCCAACCCCCCTGCTCAGTGCAGGAAATCCACAGCTACATCATCTCTGACAGATGGCTGCCCAGCCTTTGTTTGAAAACCTCCTGCGAAGAAGAACCCACCACCACCCTGGGCAATCTGTTCTTACCATTAGGAAGTTCTTCCTAATGTTTAGCCGATATCTGCTTCCTTTTAATTTGATCCCATTGGTTCTAGTCTTCTAGTCTTGCCCTCAGGGGCAACAGAGAACAAGTCTGCTCCATCTTCTATGTGGCAGCCCTTCAGATATTTGAAGATGGCTATCATGTCTCTCCTTCGTCTTCTCTTCTCCAGGCTAAACATACCCAGCCCCTTCAACCTTTCCTCATAGGACTTGGTTTTCAGACCCCTGACCATCTTTGTCGCTCTCCTCTGAACCTGTTCCAATTTGTCAATGCCCTTCTTAAAATGCGGTGCCCAGAACTGGAGATATGACTAAATAAATAAAATAAAGTGACTAGATTGTTCTGGGGCAGGGAGGCTTAGCATGCAGGAAGGAGTACCTCGGGTGGACTGCACTCATCTGCAGAGTGGTCGTTTGGATCTGTTGGGCCTGTCTTTCTGCCCCAGCATGATGTAGCCACTCATCTCCTGGCAACCCCCAGATGCCCCCTGAAGCTTCTGCTTCTGCCTAGCATGGCTTCCCATGATAGGAGTAATTAAAGTGTCAGGATAGTTGGGATGATGCTAGTGGGCTGCTGAACCCACTAACTAATCACAACTCAGCCCCTCTCTTTCTTACACACAAACGCACAGCCCCTCACTCATCCATCATATCGACCCTCTCTGTCACACATACAACCAGCCCCCCTCTCTCACACACGCACAACCAGCCCCTCATTCACTCCTCTCTCACACACACAATCTGCCCCCTTAAAAGGACTGCCCTACTGGATCACACCAGGGGTCCACAAAAATAACTTTTTTATATTCCTAAGCAAGCACCAGACTGCCAGTTGTTAGTGTGGTTATGGTGCCAGGCCATGGGAGTCGTGAGTCATTACCAGCTGCCAGTCATTACTTTTAATTGAGATATGAGTTTGTTGAAGCCTATGTGGAAGTTTTCCAGCACAGTGTTCCTTGTCCCTACTTTGTGCTTTGATTTCACAGGAATCAAATTACAAGGAAGCAGATATTGGCTAAAACATTGCAAAGCAGAGGAGATCCCACAACATGGATATGCATGTTATTTTTGTCCTGGACCCTACAAATTCTAAGGCCGCCCCTGCTGCATACATGGGAGCATGGGTAGGGTTGCTTCTTCTCACAGTTTGACCCTGAGACTTCCATAAGCCAAAATGAGATTCTTTGGATCAAATTGTGAGTCCGGGTGGGGAGTTGGGAGCAGAGATGCTTGCAGATTCTCCCCTTGCCTGAGATGGGTTGGGCCCTGCAGCCTGGCAGCGATGGGTCATAGACACTGGCTCTGTACATTTGGCCTAGGGTGGAGGGGACTGAAACAGACCCAGCCCAATTTTCACACCCTGCAGTGATCTGTCTGGTTGCTTCCACAGGCTTCTCAGAGGCTGCCTGCTCCCGTGAGTAGTGGTTGCCAATGTGTATTGAGGATATACAAGCATCCCCTGTTATGAATGAATCCAGTACTGTTCCAGACCCCCACCCCCAGGGGAATGGGTGGCACATTTCTTTCCATCCCCTGCCACCCCAAGCTGCAATTGCAACAAGAGCAGGTGGGTATACCTTGTAACTGTGGGAGGGGGCATAAGCAACTCTTTATTTGCTGTGTCTGGTGGGCAGTGTGATAGGATCCAGCCTAACTGGGATCAGCCCCTCCCAGTACTTACGCTTGCATTGCCAGCAGTGTATGGACCACAGCTAACAAGCCACAAACCAGTCCTGCACTCTCCTGCGGAGTCCTTGTCAGCAGCTTTCCTGGCTTTGGCCTGTTTATTTGTGAGGACAAATGCTCTGCCTGGCCTGATGCTTCCTGGAGGAATCTCTGCTGGTTCCTGTCCATTCCCAGTTTAATTGCTTTGTACAGCTGCTCCTCTGGTCATGGAATGAGATATTTTGGGGCCCCTTTAACAATGAGGAGCAAAGGGCCCCAGAAAGATGCTATTTCCCCCCTGGAACCTCTTCAGTCTTACAGGTGAGATATTTAACCCTCCTTGCCTGACCTGAGCCTGCAGTTAGCAGCATTCATCCACCCTAAATCCACAAGCCTTTTGCATGGGATCAGGAAGCTGGGGGCTTCTGTCTCCTATTAAACAAGCAAAGCTGGGCTTTGTTGTGAGTGTGCAATGGGCATCCAGGCAAACACTGTGGGAGAAATACAGATAGTGACAGCGTTGCGGAAGCTAGAGGAGATTCTGCGCTGCTCCATAATGCCCTAGCCCCTGTGCTGTGCCATTCTTCCTCAGCCAAAGCTGAGACTGCAGAAGCCCTGTCATCAGTCTAGGATTCCTTGGCAGGGCCAAGCATCCAGGCTTGGAAATGGCTCCTTGCTCGTACAGAATAGCGAACCTATCCTTATTGGGGCCAAGGACATTGGATGCATTTTCTTTGCCGGGAAGCCCAGACACACAGTCTGCACTGAATACAGATTGCACAGCTCCTCCCCAGAGTTATATACATGCAGCCAGTGCACCAGCTACACATTCGGGGGGGCGCACCCCCCCAGTGTACTGTCACCATGGCACATACCAACAGCCATGCCACCATGATCCCAGCCACCTCCACCCAACAATCCCAATACCCCAGCTTGCCTAATGCCACTTGCCACTGCTGCATGCCATGGAGAGAAGAAACCAAGGCCTTTATCCACCTCTTGGGGGGACGTTGAGGTGCAATGTTCCTTTGTGAAATGCTACCAAAATGTGGTGGTGTTCCAGAGGACGTTGCAAAGCAGAGGAGATCCCACATCAAGGATATGCACCAGTGCCACCAGAGAGCTAAGGATCTGTGCTGTGGATATAAGGAAATCTGCAACAACAACTTTGCATCAG
>QEPC01001017.1:508797-519783 GCA_003113815.1 Sphenodon punctatus | reverse complement strand
GTATTCAGCGTGATGAACATCTGGCGGGCGCCGAACAGACGTTCAGGGCCCTTTGGCCCCGCCGCGGGGTTGAGCGTGGTTCACTGTGGTTGAGCGTGATCTCGTAACGTCTAAAAATACCCATCATGCCTGTTTTCACCCATAGATGCACAGTACAGCAGCCTTTTAAAAAAAATTTAAAATGTAATGTAATTTAATTTTAATTTAAACCTCAGAGGTTTAAAGAATGTCTTTGGAGCACATAATATTGAAATGCTACTTGTTGCTGTCTGTCTATACCCATGGTGAATGGAGTGAGAGTCACTGATCATTTTTTGGACAAGGTTAACACACCATGTGATTTTTAAGTACTTCTACGCTTATTCCTTGTACATTGCCAGGGTCTTGAAATGCCCATCATTGCTGCAATCACATCAGAACAACGAACTGTTGACTTTGTGCCAGACTCTTGCACCAAAGGTTGGCAAGTGTCTTTGTAACTCTGCTGGAGCATAAACATTTTCCAGAGATACTGGCACTCTACTCACCCAGTGTGAATTAAAGCAGACTTAAGAAATGATTTATGTACATTGTATCTTGTGAACGTGAATTCATTTTGACATTCATATTCACAATCACATTACAAAAATTCTTGCACTCACTAAACACCTATTGTGATTTTTTTCAAACCCTTGTGAATGTGAATTCACATTCACGGTCACATTGCTAAGATTCTTGGACTCTGAAAATGGAATTGTCAATGGAAGCGTGAAGGGAAGTGTTGACACACGTGATGTGAATTGAAGTTTTGAAACACACATTGTGATTGGAAGTGTTGAATAACACTTAATTTAAAGGTACAAAACAAAAAATTTGTTATTTTAACAGCGACAGCCTATACCACTCATTCTGAAATAGGGCAACTGGGAGATATACCTTTTCCGTATGACTGTACGTAAGTTTTGTTTTTTGCAGACCCTTTTGTTTTCCCTCCTATTGTAGCTCAACCCCTCACGCTACCCCCCGCAAACTCCCAAATTGGAACCGCAGCTCCTGCGAACACCCCAATAGGCACCACACCCTCTGAACATGTCCCTCGCAGCACCCCAAGCCACGCACATCCCCCTACTGGCACCTCACCCCCTGCAAGGCCACCTCATGGCACCTCACCCCCTGC
The DNA here is from genome assembly GCA_003113815.1 of Sphenodon punctatus. Classification (NCBI taxonomy): domain Eukaryota; kingdom Metazoa; phylum Chordata; class Lepidosauria; order Sphenodontia; family Sphenodontidae; genus Sphenodon; species Sphenodon punctatus. The sequence continues at coordinate 518,627 of QEPC01001017.1, read as the reverse complement.
ACACACCCCAATAGCCACCCTGCCCCCTGCACACACACCCCTCATGGCACATCGCCCCCTGTAAACCCACCTCTAGGCTAAGAGTTTGTGGGACATGATGAAACTAGTCTTTCTTGGTCACAGTAACAGCCGTTGACAAATGGGGTGCTTTAAACATCAAGCACTTCAGAGGAATGAAACTCCACAATAAATAACATTTATTTTATTTTCCAATCAAGCTAAGATTTATCAACACAGGAAAGGATGTTTGTTCAGGTTTGACAGGAAAAAAATAAGAAACCAACCCTAATACTTAGAATCCGCATTCCTGCTAGCCTTTTCTTAACATTGGGTATTTTCAGACGTTACGAGATCACAGTGAACCACGGTGAATATCCACCTGTGGTCACTGTGTCTCGAACGTCTGTTTGGCGGCCGCCAGATGTTCGCCACGGTCAATCTGCACAAGGGGTCAATTTGAACCATGCTTCCCGGGCTAGCCGGGGGAATGTCCTGGGAAGCGTGGTCAAACGGACCCCCGGCAGGGACCAAAAAAAAGTAACGGCTGGCCGCTCGCCACGGCCCAGGATCACCGGCGGGATCCCGGGCCGTGGCGCATTCGGGCCGGACGCGGCGGCCGCATTGGCCCCGCCACCCGCCCATCTCCTTGGAGGGCAGGCGGCGGGGTGCGTGGAGGGGGCGGGGCCGTGCGGCCGCATGCTGCGGTGCGCAGCCCCGCCCCCTCCCGGATGCCCCGCCGGGATCCCCCCGGCACGTCTGATATGGCGTGACAGGGTGACCCCGGCGGGGAACGAATGGGTTGATTTCGGTACGGGGCCAATGGGCCCCGTAACGTCTGAAATCACCCATTATTGAAGTAAGTGTGCAGCTAGCGTAGAACTTTGATTTTGCATAAAACACAACTCCGCTACTGCAAAAAACATGAAACTACTGGCAGCATGATTATCATTACCTTTGTTCAAAACACACACATTGAGTATTTCTTATGTAGACAATTCCAATTAACAATACCATTTTGTGGTGTTATTTGGGAACCACATTGGTACGAGATATTCCATCTTAATTTGCTAACTGCGTCAGGAAATAACATGATTAAATAGCTTGTATAGTGATCCTTTAAAACACTACGAGCATCAAGGTAGATGTTCACCTGTGTCCATTAACCACTTTAGGACAAAGAAACAACATAAAATGAAACATAGTACTTAGATTAAACAATTAACTGTTTAAATGCCATCAGAGTAAATATACGTATATTATGGCTTCCAGAAACATTATTTCCACTAAACTTGCAAGCCACAGGAGAGTTCTGCAAATTGTCTGCCATAATGTATGCCCAGCACATGCCTTAGCTTTGTCCCGATAGGTGGACAATTTCAAGCTACTTGAAAGCCCTTACAAAGGTGCTTTGGGAGTACCTCCTAGAGGGGATGGCATTTCTTCTTAGTCTTTTTGGCTTGACAGCTGCTTCCTCGACCACTGCCCAGATTGGCTCTTTGTCAGCGTTTGAAATTGGTTGGCCGATGGGTGTTTCTGTTTCTTCTTCATTGCTGCGTGCAGCGATCAATGTCTCCTCTGCAGCTTCAGGAAGAGTAGTGTCACCATGGCCCCCATTGTCGGGAAGGATTACCTGCAAACTTAACGCATTGTCCAGACAACTCACTGTGTTGATGCGCTCGTTGTGTGCATTTCCGGCTATTGATTCAATAGCAGATGCCACCCTTCTGAGCTCCACAACATACATCTCTCGGGACTGCCTGTACGATTCCAGTCTCGCTGCATTTCACGCATTAGTTCCATAAGAGAGGTGTTGTTTTCATTGCTGCAGTTAATAGCGTCTGCCACTGCTGCTTTCAGACCGACGGATATGTCTGTTACTGCTGCTCAGCTCTGCATTGCGAGGTCTCGTGCTATAAGGCACTTTGGGATCGAGCTCTCTGTCCGCGTAGTCGTCTCATTCTGTCTGCAGCAGAAAGTCTGTGTCTCGCCTCGACTGGATTTTGGGTGTTGCTCTGGGCCGGCCCATCTGTTGGCATACAACATAATTAGATCAAAATCAACAACTCAAAAAAACCTTCACTATAAATGAACCATTATTTGTAGGTGCTGCGTGTGCGTGTGGCAACCTTTATTTTGGCCATTTATTGATACAAAATAGGAAAACAATCAATTGCAACGTGGACAGGACATCAGTTGTAAGATTTGCCATACATCAAGACACATACTAGTTAGAACTATCGTTATAGTGACCATTGGCAGTAGCGGCCATTGAAAATGCTGCACCATCAATGATTATTTACCTTCTTCTTCACTGCCATTGCTGTTTGGGGCCATGTTTTCTGCCGGTGGAACTTCGGTCACGTGCACGGTCCCCTGCCGATTACCGTTTCGTCATTGTCCTGGCTTTCAAAAAGAATAAGTGAATTTTCTCCCATATTCGTTCCCTCCCACTGATGTTCCACTCCGCTTTCAGCTTCGCTCACTTTCTGCCCTCCAGTGTGGATCACTTTATTTCAGCACACAATTGGTACAACGACTTCTCCGCTTAAATGTAAAAAATTGTCAAGAAGTTCTTCATATTCCCAAACCAGGTGATTGTTACCCGATTTGGCATTATGAACCTTTACTTTCTTGTAGGGGTGGGAATTCTGGTTCTCCCGAGATCTGATATTGCCGGTATTTGGGTGTATCGGCTTAATCCGATAAATTTGATATTTTCCTGTACCGGCATACCGGATTTTTAACATTGACCATGGTACCGGATTTTTTTACATTGTGGCCATTGAAGTCAATAGCCGCAATGTAAAAAATCTGGTACCATGGCCAATATAAAAAATCCAGTATCCTGTAAATCTGATACCAGGGAGATCCGATACTGGTACATCCGGTATTCTCCCCAGTATTCCACCCCTACTTTCTTGTTTTCCAACTGAAGGGCCTTTGCTTTGGCGCATAGTTGTGCAGCGGTCCATTGGTATCCTCGCTCCGCCATAATGGCTGCTATCTCTTGAAATGTTTCAAGGTTTCTATATGCATCACCAAGCACCATCTGGAATTGATCCTGGCCCCATATCTCAATGAAGACCCTGGTCTCAGTCCTTGACCAGTGCAATGTCCATGGATGGTCAGATGATGTTTCGGAGGTTGAAGACATCTTTGATAACTCTACGATCCTTGCGAGAAGCAACTATCATGTCTGGGGTGACAAATCAGACCAAATGTGTGAATGACTGTACGTACTTTACAATGTGATAACAGTGTATGCGTGGGTTCTGCGTAGCTGTTTTTTAGGGAGCCTTGTTGGGAAGTGTGCAGTGGGTGGGGAACCTTGTGGGGTGTATGCATGGGGTGGTGAGCCCTGTGGGGTGTGTGCAGGGGGTCAGGTGCCATGAGGGGAGGGTGCATGGGGTGAGGAGCGCTGTGGGGCATGTGCATGGGTTGGGGAGTCCTGTGGGACATGTGCATGGGTTGGGGAGCCCTGTGGGGAGTGTGCAGGGGGTGAGGTGCCCTGTAGAGAGTGTGCAGGGGGTTGGGAAGGATTTTGGGGAGTGGGCAGTGCATGGGGTGCCATGAGGAGAGTGTGCATGGGGCAGGGAGCGCTGTGGGGTGTGTGCATGGGTTGGGGAGCCCTGTGGGGTGTGTGCAGGGGGAGAGGTGCCATGAGGGGAGTGTGCAGGGGGTGAGGAGCCATGAGGGGCATGTGCATGGGGTGGGGAGCCCTGTGGGGAGTGTGCAGGGGGTTGGGAAGGATTTTGGGGAGTGTGCAGTGGATGAGGTGCCATGAGGGGAGTGTGCATGGGACAGGGAGCACTGTGGGGCATGTGCATGGGTTGGGAAGCCCTGTGGGGTGTGTGCAGGGGGTGAGGTGCCAGGAGGAAGTGCGCAGGGGGTGAGAAGCCATGAGGGGCATGTGCATGGGTTGGGGAGCCCTGTGGGGGGGGTGAAGCCGTTTGACATAGGGAATACACTGGATCCGGCCCTCAAGGACATGAGAGGGAAAGGCATTAAATCGAGCACAGCAAAGCAATTGCTTCGCCCTACCAGAGATAGGGGCAGTAAGATAAACAGCAACCTGGCCTATCTCCAGGATAAACAACTGATAGTCTCGCATGTGAGATGACAGCCCTATCCTATAGGGGTGAGACATCAGGTGAAAAAACGGATACCGGTTTTACCAGATACCGGTTTCCCAAAAACTGATTTACCGGATTAGAACCGGTATACCGGTACTGGTATTTTTCCATTGATTTCAATGGGGAACTGTCCCCATTGAAATCAATGGGGGAAAAAAATACCTTCCCCCTCCCAGGCTGTGCGGGTGGAAGGGGTGACACCCACCCACCCATCCTGCCCTGCCTGGATTTTTTTGATTTTTTTTTAAATTACCCGAAGTACCTGTTAGTGCGGGCTCCGGGCGGTGACCCAGAGCCCACGCCAGCAGGGACTTTGGTTAAAAAAATTTTTTTAAAAAAATCTAGGCTGGGCAGGGTGGGTGGGGGGTATCCCCCCTTCCACCCGCGCAGCCTGGATGGGGGAGGGAAAGTGGGGGGGGTTGTTTCTTTTACATTGCGGCCATTCATTTAAGTGGCCGCAATATTAAAAAATCCAGCACAGGGAACCGATACCAGTACCCCCAATTACCGGATTAATCCGATACAGCAAAATACTGGCAGTATCAGATACCGGGGGAACCAAAATTCCCACCCCTACTATCCTACCAATCTCCAACTGACGGCCGATATCCTCAGCTCGAGAGAGGACCTCCTTCTTATGCGAGCCAGGAGGCTTATGTTGAAGATATTCTGGAGGGATACCCATCTCTCTCAAGTGGGCGTCAACCTTTAGAGATCACTGGTCTTGAAAGGTATCCTTCAGAGCACCCCTCAATAGCACTGATCCCTGCTTAGACCACATTTTGAGCCAGAATTTAAAAGTGGCTTCCTTGGCGACCTAGGACCATGATTTTTGGCCCAGTTCGCAGCCAGTGGTGTACCTCACGGAGCTCCTAGGAGCTGCTGCAAAAATTTGGACTGGGTCTTATCCACTAGATTAGAAATAAAGGAAGTCCATAGCTCAGCCCCATATAGCAGTTGGGACCTGGCCTTACTAGTATAGACCTGGAGGGCCGGAATAACCGCCATCCTACCCTACTTGGCAAAAAGTCTAGTGATGGACTGAGCAGGGGCTTGCACCACCCTCAGGGCCCTATTTACATGGCCAGGAGTCAGACTGATGAAATAGGATACCCAGATATCGAAATGCCTGGACCTGCTGAATCACAAAGCCCTCAGCAGACCAGACCTGGGTTTTTGATCTAGAGGAGAAAACCAATATCTTGGATTTTCCATAATTGATGCTCAAATGGTTCGCCTGGCAAAAGGCTGCAAAAGCTTGAAGCTGATGCTGGAGCCCCACCCAAGGTGTGCGAAGAGCAACGTCGTCGGCATAACATAGGGTGAAAACAGACATGACGCTAACCACCCTTTAACCTTCCAGATATATAAGCTGGAGATTTGAGGAGGGGAAACGGTCAACAACGTTGAATTTGAGGGCTCCAGAGTGGGGGAGGGGATCCAGCGTGTCAAGAGGTGAAATGACGGCACCGCGTTCCTTTAACAACACACACAAGATGGTGTGAAGTACACCCTTTCACGGCACCACGTATTACAAACTCCCAAAGATCAATATCCTTGCAGGAAACCTAGTCAAACCTGTGTACCCCACGGCGCTAGCTCTGAGCATTCGCTGATAAATCGCTCCCACTTGGGCGTGCCTTCAACTGACCTGATCTCTAGAAAGTGCGCGAACACGCAATGGCTGCTTATGATCTGTGTGCGCATGCGCGTACGTCGATCACGTCTCCGAGCTGATGTGCAGGATGAGACAAGTGCGGATATTTGATCTACATGATCGGATCGTGACTAATATGCGCTTCTTCTCCAATGCGCGTTTGTCCAGGCAGGGGGGGAAATGGTTCCAAAACGGTTTGGGGCTCAGTACTGGCGCGTGCAGAGCGTGTTTCATTTTCAGACGGCGAACAAATCCAATGGCTGTTTTAACATACAGGCACTAGATTTGTCTCGTTTAAAAGCGGCCTTAGTCAGGCTGTCCCAAAGCTTAACTGCCCAGTCACACTGCTAATGTTACTGTAGCATCCTAACAAACAGCTATTTACCTACTGGATAATGTACAAAATCCTTCTCCAATGGCTGACTTAAAAAAAAAAGAAAAGCAGCCAGATGTAGCTTGGGGGTAAGTGGATTTCTAAGCATCCATGGAGTGGGCCGTAACCAGATCCCTCAGATGCCTCCTTCAACACTGGGAGAGCTGAGTCCCTTGACTACCCACCAATTATAGCTGGGCAGGGCCAGCCTTAGAATTTGCAGGGCCTGGGGTGAAAATATAATGTGGGGCCCCAATGGCCCTGCCCTCCATAGCCCCACGCCTTTAACAATTGGTAGTCTGGTGTTTGCTTACAAACACACAGACGTCTCATACGTTTTCACACACATGTACACACACAGACTTTCCTATACCCACACAAGCTCTCTCTCCCTTTATCACAAACACACACAAGCACACACACACACACACAGACCTCTGGCAGGGGGGATTCAAGGACTGGTGGGCTACTGAAAGTGAGAGGAGAGGTCGGGAAATTCCCATGGCAGGACGCAGCCACTCTGGGGGCTGAAGTGGAGGGCTGTGCGAGGGTCCTACAGAAAAAGCCCATCTCGGGGCCTCAGGAGCAGTTGACCTGAGACTATTAGGACTGACCTCCCGTGGGGCCCCCTTTGACTGTGGGGACTGTGCCATGGGCCCTACTGGGATCCAGTAGATTTGTAGTAGGTGAGAGAGTGGTTCTCAAACTGGGGGGCTTAGAAGGTACATATTCTTGGAAGTGCAAGGAAGAGTATGGCGGTCAAACTTTCACTGGATTAGGGGGAATGATGGGCTACAAAGGGGAGAAGGAGTCTGAGAACAAGGTGGAAGGAGAGGGGAAGCAGCAGGAGAGTGGGAAGGGGGAAAGGAAAAGAGGGTGTAAGTTGAATGTATGTGTGCAGTGCAGGGGGCCTTAGCTACCACTGACAAGGGATGGGGGTGTGATTTTTAAAAGTTTGAGAAGTATTGGACTTGGGTACTATACTGCCCCCTTCGCATTCCACCCAAAAAAAGAGTTTCTGGAAGAGAGTAGCCCTTGGATGTGGAGGTACTGAAGCTAAGCTGGGACACCCAGCCCTAGTGTGTATGTGATATGGGCCAACAAGACAGCGGCATCCTGGCATCCAGATGAGATGATGCCGTGACAAAGATACTTAGAGTTTCCTCTATCTGGTTGACACCTACTGCTTCCTCTAGACTCCATTTCCCCAACTTAGAGTATCTGCTATTCATCACTCTCCTCAAGGGTGTGTCAGCCCGTAAGGGTTCAACTCTCTGTCGCCTGTAACTTGGAAGGAACTTTGCCACATCCATTTATATTGGGGTTTTAAGCTTCATCAAGATTCACACCCAGAATGTCAGTACCCCTTTCTAGTAACACACACAGGCACCAGCTTTTTAACGAGAAAATTTATAAAAGAATTAGATTGCCAGTAGATGAGCAGATCTTATATAGACATTTCATAAAATAAATAATAGAGAAATAAAATGCTTTACTTCAGTTTAAGACTATTTATCCATTACCCTAGTCCATGGTCATTCAAAGTCTGAGTGTCTTAGCCCTACAAACTAGGCACAGCGAGCTTAGCGTTCCAAAATGGACATTATTCTCTCATGATCCCAGAAGAATTCTCATGCCAACAAAACAGCATCTTTTAAGGCAGGGGTGGGGAACCTTTCCCCTCCCATGGGCCACTTTAATACAAGCTCCGAGGGACACAAAAATTGGGGGGCATGGGTGCTTAAGGGGTGTGTTCAAGAAGAGGAGGGTCCAGATCACGGATCTGTCCCCTATCCTTGTATGCATGCCCCCATCACTGCTCCCTTATCCTGAGCTCGGTTTTTCAGTGCTTTGCGGTGGGAACTGGATCCAGGGGCCAGATCCAGGAACTGGAATGGGACCACATAAAAACTAGCCATGTACTACACAACTTAGTGGCTGCTAGATCCAGACTTCCTGGTTACTCCTCGCTACAACACTTAGTATGTAGGTTTCACTATTGTCTTCTCTTTGGAATAACGTGGATTAACTTGATGGGTTTGTCTGGCTGGTGTCATCAACACATTGGAGTCTCATAGTATATTTCATAGCTTTTGAATATAGCCTCTCTCTTAATACATACTAATAATATTATTTCATACAGTGAATGTGGAACCCTGGCTACAATATATAACATTTTATACCGATCACAGACATGGAACACCTTTAAAATTCATGATACTATTTCAAAGATACATAAATGTATACATTCATGCCATGTCAAAATTCATAACACATAGTTTCTGGCCACATATGCTTGCAGCGTAAGACCTCCCAGATTCCTGCCAGCTCCTGAGATTCAGTCACCATCTACAGCAGGGGGGGAAGTCACAGACCCTTTTTACACGGGCAGCACCCACGCATGAACACCCAGAAATATGGGTGTTCGTGCATGGGTGCCACCCGTGTAAATCCCATGGGGTGGTTGTGTATGCATGCTCCCACGCACACACATACAAACCACCTCCACTCATCCCCCATGCACAGAGCAACTGGTGAAAACGGCGGTTGCTCCATGCGTGTTAATGGGTGGAGGTGGGTGTAGATGGGTGTGCATCCGTCTACACCCCCCACCCACTGTATACAGACCGCGGCGCACACCAACCCCTCTGCGCCGCTGCCCATATAAAAAGGGCCTTAGTGCAGCTTGTGGAGTGGAACCGGGAAAGAGTGAGCACCTTGGGCAGTGGAATAACAGCAATCTGAAATAAGGGGGGAAACAGCTTCTTCCTTAACTTCTTCCAAAGGGGGGAAACAGCTTCTTCCAAAGCCCCACCCCCTCATCTCCCAAAATGGTGGTGGCTCTGCCCAGACTCTCAGCTTCTGGAAAATTCAAATGCAGACTGTTGGCCCTAGAAGCGGGAAAGTGTGCCAAGCTGACTTCCCTATTTAAAGTTGGTTCTGCTACTGGGCCTTCAGAGGCATCAAGAGGAAGTGAAGAGATGATAACTGAGATCTCCAGTGAGGAGGAGCCTTCTGCAACACAGGCATCAGAAGAAGGAACAGAGGAAACAATCAAGAGCACCAGTGTACAATGGCCTTCTGAAACTCGAGAAGTAATGGAGAGCTTAGATGCGGAAGCCACCAACCAGGGGACAGAAGCTGGAAATAAGTTATCTGAGGCAAGATCAGATAATCAGCAGGCTGAGGAAGTTGTTGATATTTTTGTCAGACCCAAGGAAATGGAGAGGGCTTTTTTTTTTAGCCATCATCCTGTACAGCCACTTGAAGATACGTCTCTCCTATTCAAACAGAAACAGGTATTCGAAAAAGAAAATGGTACTCACCATAATTGGATATTCTATAATAAGTCATCAGGTGCCCTGTACTGCACAGTATGTTTGGCGTACAGCAAGAGTAATGAAAGCAACGCATTTACCGAAGGTACGAGCACCTGGTCGCACGTTCACCAGCGCATCTCTGAGCACGTGAACAGCAAACACCATATTTCCTGTGCAGATGCTCACTTGCAGAGTGCGAAGAAAAAAGATATTGGGGAATTACTGTTTTCACAACAACGACAGAAGAGAAGAGGCAAAATTGAAAACAACAGACAGGTCATGTAAAGGGTCATTGAAGTAATAAGACTGATTGGCAAACGAGGACTGAGCTTCAGGGGGAGTAAGAC
>QEPC01001017.1:464350-496762 GCA_003113815.1 Sphenodon punctatus | reverse complement strand
TTTTTACATCTCTCCATTGTGAAAACTGACCATTTAGTCCAACCCTTTGCTTTCTATCTTTCAACCAGTTTCTGATCCATAGTAAGACACTATCTCCTATCCCATGACTTTTTAATTTTCTCAAGAGTCTCTCATGAGGGACCTTATCAAATGCTTTCTGGAAATCCAGGTACACTAGATCTACTGGGTCTCCGTTGTCCACCTGCTTATTTACACCCTCAGAGAATTCCAAGAGGTTAGTGAGGCATGACTTACCTTTACTAAATCCATGTTGACTCTTCCCCATTAAGCCATGTTTGTCAACATGCCCTGTAATTCTGTCCTATTGTATTGCATGCTGGGAGTTGTAGTTTTGAGGTTAACAGAGTTAACAGGAAAAGGAAGTGGAGTTTAGAGTTCAGGGGTGTGAGATCAGAAAGCAGTCTCTCCCATGTGACTACAACTGCTGAATGAACTGTTGCTTTCTGGTGAATAAACCTTGTAAATAGTTACTCTATTGTGTCTTGGATTTCTGCTACATAACAGGGTGGGGGTCAAGGTAGGCTTGCTTTTTACCACCATGTTGTTGACACAGTGGCTGCAGGCTGCTGTTACTTCAGGGAGCCTCAATGGAAAATATTCTTCACACTCTCCATCAGTGACTTTGGTTCATTAACCATGGCCTCTCATTTGCTAGGGGAAGAAACAGGTTTCTTTCATCAATGAGACGAAGACTCAGTAAGTGGGTGTCTGAGAACAGGCTGCACAAACACCATTCCCCCATTTTCTTCCCAAACAGCGTTTCTGAAAGGCTTGCCAGGCTTCCAGGCCCAATGGGAACACTTTGTTCCCTCTGCTCGCATGTCCCCTGCATGCTTGTGTTTGGGACAGTCAGGGGTGGCTTGACTGGCATTTGCTGTTGCCTGTGTGTTTGCTCAGGGCCTCTCAGTCATTAGCTTTTGGCTTCATGCTGGGCAATGTGATATACTTTTCCCAACCTGGGTAAGTGCTGTAGCCAGAGATGCTCTCCAGGATGGGGAATAAAGGCCCAGGAGACACTCTCAACTCACCTGGGTGGGAACCTGCACTTTTCGGTAATGGGGGGAAGAAAACATTATGGAACTCCATTCTCCCTGATTTCAGTAGCCACAGGGGATTCGATGCAGCTCGTTCCAACACACTCTCCTGCTTTGGCATTTCTCCCTCTCAAGAGCTGTGCCAACGGCTTTCTTAGTGCTGCAGGTTAGACCTTCCTATCTCCCTGGGAGAGTCCTGTCTGTATGATGGGGCCACTGTGCACTGGCTTCAGGAATGGGCACAGAAATTGGCAGAACTGTTTCCCCCCCAAAGTAACAATAGTTCCAAGTGAAGGTAGCAACTCCTTCCCTGTGCCCCCAAACCTCATTCCTGACACCCCAAAATGATGGCGTTCTGCCCTCAGAAATGCAAATGGTGGTGGGAAGCAGAATGAGGCAGAAGGCAGCCACATCCCTAATTTCAGCCCCATGGTGAAAGCCACGCTGGCGTGGGGGGCTCGTGCAGGGTTGAAATTCAGGAGGGGACAGTTCCCTGCACCCAAAGCTCAGAGTAACTTCCCCTCTGTCCCCTTCCCCTCATTTTTATACCCCTGCAGGGGGACTGTTTTGTTTTCCTTTTTGTTGGATCCTGCCCTCCATAGTTTGTGGTCTGAACTCTGCATCTGGTAACCTAAACTCAAGTCTCATCAGGACTCAGCATTGCAGGAACCCAATGGTTCCTTCTGCCCTTTCAATGGGCCAGTAACTGCAAACCTCATAGAAGGGGCAAAGATAATATCTCCAGTAGAAACTACCTTGCTGAGACCGCTCTAATCTAGATCCTCCATATCCCAGACATGCCTCGTGTCTCTTGCAGCTCTCACATGTACTGTGTTTCTGTTACTGTAGTATCCATTCATACTCTCTGGCCCTCGAACTCATACCCCTGGCTCTGCCCCAGTCCCCACTGCTCCATCCCCACTACAGTAGCAGTTCCAGGGCTCTGCTGCAAACAACTGCTGTCCCTGCCTCACCCGGCCAGTGACTAAGTACAGGGGCACAGTAAAACAAGACCTTGCACTAACCTCAACAGCATTTTGCTGTTAGTACATTGGCAGCTTCTGCTGGCTAGCAACACCACTGCCAGTGAGACCTGGGCTTATGCCATAGAAACTGTCTCACCCTACCCCAACGGGCCCACTATGCTGGCTCCTCCTTGCAGTCTGGCCAGCCCAGTGGCAATGGCTGCTAGGGGGAATGGAGTCTCCCTGGGTCTTCAGAGCACGTGGGGGAATCAGCTGGGCTAATATGCCCATCTCCTGAAGAAACACCTTCTCTTGACCTTGCTGGGAATGTCCTGCCCTTGGACATCATGGGTTCTGGGACTGTCAGACCTTGCTTGCCTGGAGACTGGAGTGTCCAGCAGCACTTGCTGGGGTGCTGATGCAGCTCCAAGTAGAGTATGCAGGGGCCCTGTGGGCAGAATTACTGCTGGTTTGACAGGATGAGAGTGTCAGAGCTGGGGATGCTGGGAGGCTTTTCTGTGCTAATCTTTGTCCTACCCTAGTGGAATAGCTGTGGGGAGGGGGAGCCATTGTGGGCCTCGCCCTCTTCCCATGACCAGATTGACGCAGCATGCTTTCTAATGGAACAAGCACATGCGACTCTGCATGCCAGACATGCACTGTGTTCATGGTGGAAGGGACATGTGTGCCGTGCTCATGTGTCATTCTTCAGAGCTGTGGAGGTGCTTCCCCAGGTCCCATGCCATAGGAAGGAGGGGTACTGACATGCATGCCATGATTCCCTATGGTTGTTTTCCATGAGAGCTCTCACCATATCTGCCACGTGGATGTAAATAAGGGGTGGAGGCGTCCCACATGACTGCCATGGGGAAATTGCCAGAAGGCCACATGGGGCAAAGCTCTGGGACTCTCAGACTTGGCTACTGGTGAGAAAATGCTCCCCCACCCCCCATGTTGTTTGTTTATTTATTTTAGTGGATTTCTTAGCTCCTATGGCAGCTCGGGGCAGCATACAACATATTAAAACCATATAAAATAGAAAAACAATCAATAAATAATAAAAAATATAATAAATATATAAAATAGCAATAAGAATTCACGAGGCAGAGCAAAAAAAAACCTCACCCATCACCCGTCTCCCTTGCCAAAAGCCTGGCAGAACAGCCAGGACTTACACGTTAGCAGCTAGAGCTGAAGGCCCAGGAGATAAAGGCAAGGAAATACCTCGGGAAGACACTCTGCTGAGTTGTGCTTCATGTTAAAACCACGCTTGGGCCCCTCCCACCCCCCAGAGCTGAAGCTCAGAAAGGAGCTTATTTGCATACAGAGAAATGCTGTTCCAGCAGGGACATGTGCCAGATACAATGTCTTGTAAGCACGCTTGGTGGGCCTGCGGCAGTACAGCCTTCACGCAGCCTGCCAGGAGCAGCACGGTCCACATGGGCTGGCATGAGCTGAAATCCAGGCTGCTCCTTGCCCTCCACTCCTAGTTACTAAAATTGAGCCCCAGAGATATGCCCCCTCCCCCCGGCTTCCTTCCTAGCTGTGGCCAGTGGGAGTGCCCCACTTCTTGCTGCCTCTTTTGGACTGGAGCTAGGGTTGCCACCTATGCACATTTTTAAGGAACACTTATGAAAAATACATGTTGCAGGGTGTTCCTCTTTAGCCATGTGAGCTGAAGAGTCCCTTTCCTACAAAAGCACTGGGGAGTCAAGCAGGCAGGAGGCTGACATCCTGGCACAAAGTGGGGGTGAACTAGGCAGCTGGAGGCTCTCAACTGGACAACCCGAATACAGGCATTCACCACTTCCCTCCAGTGCACTGACAGTAGTGAGGCGGCAGGGCCTTGGCTGATAGGCACTAGCAGCTCATTGCCTCAGACTCTCAGGTGTCATAACAGACACCAAAGAAATGGCAAGGAGACTGGTTCTGCCTTCACAGCAAGGTTAGCCTCAGACAGGGCACTTTGCTATGGACTACTGTCCCCACAGTACACCTACCCATTTCAGGGACCTGTCACACAGGCAGCACTCCTGAGCCTTTCCTGCCAACAGAGCTTCTTGGATTGAGTGGAACCAAAGCAACGTAAGAATAATAGAATCAGTGGCCACTTTCAAACCTCCTCCTTCCCCCGGTGCATATTTTGGCTGCAGGAGGGAGAGCACACCCAGTTTGCGTGTGAGGATCGGCCGGATTTCCTGCTCTGCATCCCTGCACATGTCTGCTGGCAAAGCTGCGCGGGGGGGGGGGCTTTCAGACCGGCGGATCCCCGCGCATATCCTGGCTGCACATTCCCTTCTGCAGCCAGAACATGAGCGGGGGGGAGGTCTGAAAGTGGCCGTAGAGTTGGAAGGTACCTCAGAGGTCATCTAGTTAAACCCCCGGATCAATGCAGGAAATCCATAGCTACAGCATCCTTGACAGAGGGCCAGGCCATCCAGCGTCTGTTTCAAAACCTCCAGCAAAGAAGAGCCCACCACCACCCTAGGCAGTGTCTGTTCCACTGTCAAACAGCTCTTACCATTAGGAAGTTCTTCCTAATGTTTAGCTGAAATCTGCTTTCTTATAATTTGACTCCATTGGTTCTAGTCTTGCCCTCAGGAGCAACAGAGAACAAATCTGCTCCATCTTCTATGGGTACTTTCAGACATGACATTGGGTACTTTCAGACATGACGCTAACCACCCTTTAACCACCCTTGGTGGTTATTTATGCATGTTGCAGGGCTGCATAGGGCACCAATACAGCCCTGCAACATGCATAAATAACCACCAAGGGTGGTTAAAGGGTGCTTAGCGTCATGTCTGAAAGTACCCTATGTGGCAGCCCTTCAGATAGTTGAAGTTGACTATCATGTTTCCCCTTAGCCTTCTCTTCTCCAGGCTAAACATACCCAGCTCCTTCAACCCTCCCTCATAGGGTTTGGTGTCCAGACCCCTGACCATCTTTGTCGCTCTCCTCTGAACCCATTCCAATTTGTCAATGTCCTTCTTAAAATGTGGTGCCCAGAACTGGACAAAGTACTCCAGATGAGGTCTGACCAGCGCAGAATAAAGTCGAACTATTACTTCTCCTGACATGGACACTATGTTTCTGTTAATGCATCAAAAATTGCATTAGCCTTTTTTGCAGCTGCATCACACTGCTGTCTTATGCTCAGCTTGTGATCAACTACATTCCCCCCAGATCCTTTTCACATGTACTACTGCCAAGCCAGGTATTACCATCCTATACATGTGCATTTGATTTTTTCTTACCTAAATGCAGAACTTTACATTTATCTGTTGAATTTCATGTTGTTAGTTTTGGCCCAGCTTTCCATCCTGTCAAGATCATTTTTAATCTTGTTTCTGTCTTCTAATGTGTTAGCTATCTCTACCAGTTTTGCGTCAGCTGCAAATCTGATAAGAATTCCATCCACTCCTTCATCCAAGTCATTAATAAAGATTTTGAATGGTACAGGGCCCAGGACTGAGGCACTCCACTCAATACCTCCCTCCAGACTGATGGGAAGCCATTTATGAGCACTCTTTGGGTACGGTTCTTCAACCAGCTGTAACTCCACCTAACGGTAATATCATCTAGCCCATATTTTACCAGCTTGTCAAGAAGAGTATCACAGGGGACTTTGTCAAATGCTTTGCTGAAATCAAGATATACTACATCCACAGCATTTCCATGATCTACTAAACTAGTAACTTGATCAAAAAGGAAATAAGGTTAGTCTGGCATTATTTGTTCTTGAGAAACCCAAGCTGGCTCCTAGTAATCACAGCATTGTTTTCTAAATGCTTACTTACAGACTGGCTGCTTTATAATCTGTTCTAGAATCTTTCCAGGTATTGATGTCAGGCTGACCAGTCTGTAGTTTCCCAGATCCTCCTTTCCCCCCTTTTTGAAGATAGGGACATTTGCCCGTCTCCAGTCATCCAGTACCTCACCTGTTCTCCAAGAGTTCTCAAAGATTCTCGACAGAAATTCCGAGATTACATCTACAAATTCCTTCAGTACCCTAGGCTAATCTGGCCCTGAAGACTTGAACTCATTTAAAGTAGCTAGGTGTTCTCTTACTATCTCTTTACCTATCCTGAGCTGCAATTCCTTCCCTTAGTGCTACTCTTCCCAGGTTGGACATAGTTTCCCCTGTGGGAGAAGACGAAGGCAAAATAGGAATTGAGTAATTCTGCCTTCTCTCTGTCACCTGCATTTCACCATCTTTCTTCACCGAGCATCTGACCTACTGCTTCCTTGTTATTTTTCTTGCTTCAGACACAGCTGAAAAAAACCCTTGTTGTTCTTAGCATCCCTCGCAAGCCTCAACTCATTCTGAGTTTTTGCCTTCCTGACGGTGAGCCCAATCCCAAACGCTGCCGATTGTGTGCGGAGTCGCTTGTGCACGGAGGTGCGTGCAAATGGAGGCAAATGGAGCCCCACAGATCCTGCGCGCATGTGTGCAAGCACATAGGCTCCGCGGGGTTTGAGATTGGGCTCATTGTCCCTGCAGGTTTGGACTACTCATCTGTACTCGTCCCTGGTGATTTGTCCCTCCTTCCATTTCTTATACAAATCCTTTTTAATTCTCAGCTCTTCAGAAAGCTCCTTGTGCAGCTATAACGGTTTCTTTAGATGTCTCCCATTTTTCTTTCTCATCACTGGAATTGTTTGCGATTGTGCTTCAGTATCTCATTTTTTAGAAACTCCCACCCATATTTATTTATTTATATTAAAACTTATATGCCGCCCCCTCCTGCCTCAGGTATCTCAGGGCGGTTCACAACATTTAAAAAAATATTAAAATATACAATAATACTACAATTAAAACAGTATAAAACCCATCCTCACCCACCCTAACCCAACCCACCCACCCCATCTCCTTCGGGAAAGGCCTGGCTGAACAGCCAGGTCTTACAATGTCTGCGGAAAGAGTGGAGATCAGTAACCAAACGGACCTCCAATAGGAGGGAGTTCCACAGCCGCGGTTCAGCCACAGAGAATGTCCTCCTTATGGTGGAAACCCGGGGGACCCCGAGGAGGACGCCCTCGGCCAACCACAGGAGTTGATCCAGGACCCGGAGGGTGAGGCGGTCCTGCAGGTAGGTGGGGCCCAAGCCATTTAGGACTTTAAAGGTCAACACTGACACCTTGACTTGGGCCCCGAAAACTATCGGCAGCCAGTGCAGAGAGCGGAGCACTGGTGTAATGCGCTCGCGTTGGCCCGTCCCAGTCAAGAGTCAGACCGCCGCATTCTGCACCAGCTGCAGCTTCCGAACCAGCACCAAGGGTAGCCCCACGTAGAGTGCATTGCAGTAATCCAGTCTCAAGGTAATAAAAGCATGGATGATTGTGGCCAGATCCTAGTCTGAGACATACAGCCTAAGCCAATGTACCAGATGTAACTGGCGGAATGCTCCCTTTGCCACAGCCGCCACCTGGACATCCAGACGGAGCTGCGGGTCCAGGAGCACCTCCAGACCTACAAAACCAAGAGAAGATGGACCCCATCAATGATGGACCCCATTACTTCTTCAGCCTTCCCCCGAGATCTTGGATTCTTTTCTCCTCTAGATTTTCTAGCCATGGGATTCTACCTAGCTTATCTCTGAGTTTGTTAAAATCAGCTTTCCTAACATAAGTAATAAAATACTGAGTCAGACCAATTATCCATCGAGCTCCAACAGTGACCAATCTCAGTCACTTGGAAGAAGTAGCCAACAGGTCGCAATGGGGCGATCCATCCCTGTTGTTCACTCCCAGCTTCCAACAGTAGGTCACCTGGCTAATAGCTGTTAATGGACCTATCCTGCAGCCTTCAGGAACTTATCCAATACTTTCTTAAACCCAGCTATGCTACTGGCCTTAACCACATCTTCTGGCTACAAATTCCATAACTTAATTGTGCATTGAGTGAAACAATACGTTATTAGTTTTAAGTCTGCTACCTGTTGGTTTCATGGAGTGTCCTTAAGACCACTTTCACACCAGCTCTGTATCCTTGCGTGTATTTGCCGGCAAAGCTGTGCAGGGGGAGAGGGGGGCTTTCAGACCGGCCAAACCCCACGCATATTCTGGCTTGCGCATTCCCTCCCACAGCCAAAATATGCATGGGGGGAAGGTGTGAAAGTGGTCCTAGTTCTAGTACTATTTGAGAGGGTAAATAACTATTTCCTATTAACTTGTTCCACACCACTCATGGTTTTATAAACTTCTCTGATTTTATAAACTAAAATTGAATCTGCAGAGGGGCACCCCCTTGTGGAGATGGCTATACACTCTCCCTGACCTATTTGATCCATAGCTGGGATGGAAAGGGCTCCGCTTCAGGTAGCATCTGGGCTAATGGGAACTGGTCAGACCACACCCTCCCAGCTCATTTTCCCAAGGGTCCTGCCTGTCTCTGTGCTGGGAGTGTCACTGCAGCAGCTGACACTGGTTCACAAGCTCCTGCCAGGTGTGAGCAGCAGGATGCAGATTCATAGCAATGCCCTTAGCCCTTTTTGGTTCAGTAGTGACGTTGGTGGCTCCTGCTGTGCAATGATGCTGCAACATCTGCCTATGTGTCATAAGGAGATACTGGGCTACATGTAGACTACAGGTCTAACAAATATGTAAAAGTAAAAGTTAAACATGTATGTAATGTGAAAGCTGAGAACTGGAAACTCACTTCATGCAATGGAGAAATGCAAAGTCATGCCGAATGTGTATCAGAAAAAGTCTAAACACCTCTGCAGACACTAGGCTTAGACCAGTGAATTGCAAATGGATTTCTTCCTGTGGATGTGACTGAAAGCACAGAATCACCTGGCAGGAAAATCTAACAAAGGACCCTGGAAAGGTACTTAATGGGGGAGACAAGACAAAGAAAGGGGCTATCTTTCTATCTCTCTCACTTGGCTGAGATCAGCTTGTTGAGCTTCATCTGCATCATCATATCTTACCAGCCAGAGAAGGGCTGCACCAAAGGAACCATGAAGTAAGGCCTTTTGGAAACTAAGACTGATACCCAGCCAAGCTTTCCATCGCTGGCTGTGACATGAACTGAAATACCCTTGGACCTTGATTTGGGTAAGCCTCCGTTAGAAGAATCCAAGTACAGATAAGAATGCGTTATTGGTTATGTTGTTTTGATTTCTGCACTTTCGAGTATAATCTTGTACTGCATGCTTATTCATGATTTATTTATTAAACTTCTTTTAACTGAACTTCATATGGTCCAGTGGAATTGCTAATCCTAACATTGGCCAGACACAGTTTGGGGTTAATTCTATGTTTACAAACACAGATGAACCTAGAGAAAAAGAGTCTGTGCTGGGAAACTCTGTGGCTGAAAAGGTGACAAGAAGGTTCCCCCGTTGCAGGCTCAATCAGTTCTAGCGAGTGAGTTGATCCAGTGAGAGCTGCAAGCCAGGGAAACTGAATCATGGCAGCCTAGAGTGGGTGAAGAAGTAGCTCTGACTGCCGGGAGCTGGGGGGTTTGTACATTTCCCCTAAAGCATCAGGTGCTGCTGCTGCTGCTAGAGAAAGGACACTGGGGTGGCTGGACCATTGGGCTAGTAGCTCTGTTGCACTTATGCTCCTGGAGGGGCAGCTTCCCCAGATCATGGCAGAAAAAAATACCGAGTTTGGAAGCTTTTTTTCCCCATCCAGTAGGAAAGTTGGGCTACATTTGCACATCCGTGGCAGAGTGAACCAACTCGCCAGATGGTGCTTGCTGAGAGTTTGCTTGAGCTTATTTACATTCATTTACTATTCCCCATGGAATACGCCCTGGGGGAGAGGGAAGGCCAGGAACGGAAGCTCTTGTCTTGTGAGACTTGGGAATAGATTGCTTTCACATGCTGATACCTCGTGCCACATGAGGCATGGGGATGAAAGGGGGGGGGGGTGTTGTTCTCTTACTGCCTTAGGTAAGAACAGTCTTTTGGGGGCTTTTGTGCAGATCAAACCATTCCTCTTCCAAGCAAATACTCCTCTCACCTGTATGGAATTTGCAGGGAGTGCCCAGGAAGGGGAGGGAAAAAAATAATTCAGAGGATTTCTTTTATTGGACCAGTTTCTCTTGGTGAGAGTGTTGTTAGGACACGGACTCACTCCACGAGTGAATGTTGGGGGCTGGTACCCCACTATCCAAATAACCTCTTAAATTTAGGGGGATTAGCCAAATTTATTCAAAAGGTCCACGCATGTCCACTGGGATCAGTCAGAGAACGTGATGCACTGCCAACTGGCTAGAATTTCCCTCCCACACCCCAATACAGAAAGGGGATACTCTGATACAAATGAGGGAGATTTATTGACAAAGAACTAAGTCTAATACATAGAACTAACTTAAGTCTAATACCCACGGGCCAATTAGGATGTTACAAGTAATTTTCTATACCCTCCCACCAAGTACAGTTGACATACACACACAATAATTTACAAAGCAAAACCCTCCGGTCTGGTTACCCTGGTGTAAATGGACATTGCGAGAGGGAGAGAGGTGGAAAGGAGGAAAATAATATTACCTGTCCTGTCCTGTTGAAAAGGGACAGATAACCCTGTAGATCCAGCGACGTTCGGGGTGGGGGAGGGAGGGGAAGAAGCTTGGACAGACCAAAGGGGGGTAGTGGTCTGGGAGAAATCCTTGAGGCAAGCACACACAGAGTTACCTGCTTGTGTTTGTGTTCAAGAATGACCCAATTTCCTCATGGGGGCAAGGGCAGTTATAGGTTTCTGAGAGGCGGGGCAAGGGGTCCCAAAGGCACTTCTTGCACAAAAGGAGTCCCACAGGCACTTCGTGCACAAAAGGGCTCCCAGAGGCGCTCAGGAATGCTAGGGCTGAAAAAGAAACCCTTGCATGATGTGTTGGGGGAAATAGAGCCTTGGAGAATTTCAATGGGAGGCATGGCAGGATGAACAAGAGGGCAAAAGGGAGTTTCTATAGATGGGAAGAAGGCTGTTCTTAAACAGGCGTGTAACTATCAGCATAACGATCCATCTATTGCTTGCTTAGAGTTTTGGGCTACCGTGGACGGCTCAGCTCAAATGAGGGAGACCACCTGTTTTTGACTACTCCATTGTTTACCTTCCCAGGAGTCTCCCTTGTTTCATTCTCTTATTCCTTCCAACCAGACCGATTTTACATGGGGCATTTTCTTTCTTTTTCCCCTTCTGTTCCCCTGCACCTTTTGACCTGTGTCTCATGGGGTGCTGCAAGGGGGAGGGGGGGGTCTATGGTTTTTTTGGGGAACATGGTGTCGTTCCTAACTGTGTACAAGCTTTGGGGCCACGCAGGACCAGGACCACTCAGGCAGGTAACAAGTCAGAACTATATAGACTGAGCAAATGCAGGATAGGTAGATATGGGGATGCTTATTCCTCATATAAGCCTCCTTCTTCCTAGGGAAGATTCACCCTCCCCACAAGCCCCTTTTCACATCCTCTCGCCTCTTGGCTGCACTAGGAAAGTGTAATACGCTTAGGTCCTGGCAGACTTCAGAACGGCACTCGATGAAGGCCTCACAGGCAGCATTGTGAATTGCAAAGTTCATGTTTTGGTTCAGGCCAAATCCCTTTCAGTCCATTAACTACAACACTGCTAGGATAAGTCACCTTTTGCTTGGAGACCGGTCACCGACATTTGTTATCTGAGAGTTAGTGCGTTGTCTAGGAGAAGCCCCCTCCTGCCCTGCAAAAACACAGCTCCATGTAATGAGAAAAGTCCTAGGGAGGAAGGTAAATATAATAATATTATATGTGTATCATATTTATTTATTTGTTTATTTTTTCCATTTTTACCTTGCCCCTCTCACAAAAGCGACTCGGGGCGGATATATATATATACAGGCATAAAGCTGCAGATACTTGGTTCCACACTAACACCCATCCTGTGCAATATAGGGGCAGCCTCATTCCTGTGTCAGGGAGGAGTCTGCATCAAAACCTTTTGTTTTAGAGGATTTATGAGTCACTTCTTAACAAAGGCCCAGTATGCACCCCTGCATCAAGTGCATAGGAAGAGCAGCCATGCTCTGAGCTCTCTGTACTTTACTGAGCCAGCAATGTGATGTGGCTCCAGTTGTATCAACCAGATTCATCGAGGAGGCTCCAGCAGCTGCTTTGTGACCCTGGCAGGACATCTCTGCTCTCCCTGCAGCTGCGTCCTTGGCATCCTTGCCATGGCAGAATAGGTGACATGTACACTGGCTGCTGGAACCCAGTGTGGGGGCTGGAGCAGGGCCTGAGCCAGCAGGAACTTCTGGGTAGCAAGTGTATCCTCCTCAGTGCAGCCAGCTGGGTTGCTCAGATCTCCCAGTCTGCAGACTCAGTTGCTACATGTTGCAGAGGCACCTGCAGTGTCAATGACAATGCTGCAAAGTGCCTAGGTGCAAAGTATCCACCTGCTCCATGGCCAAACACTTAGTCCAGTTACAGGTGATGGAAGCTTGAGGGCTTCCCATCTTCATTCTTAGGGATTAGCTGTGCTCATCCTAAGTCCTGCTCCCATTGGATACCTGGGGCAGAGGGGTTGCCTTATGCAATGCTTGTGCCTAGCAGACCTGCGTGCTGTATAAAGGGTCATTCTTGTCAACACACGAATCACACGAATGCAATGCTTTTAATGTGGATGCTTGGAATTGTTTGAATGCCTGTCTCCCTGCGAGTGCAGCCAGAGGTATGATTGGATTTAGAATTAGATGTAAAAGTTATGAAGAAAATCAGCCTCTGTGCAGTTTGCTGAAGATGAAGCTCCTGGTGCAGAAAGCATATTATTGCTCAGGCTGCATGGGGCAAGAAACTGCAATAGGCTGACAAGGTGTTAGCACCTGGGAACAGTGGGACAAGGGGAAGCAGGAGTGGGACAAGGGGCAGGAGCCTGGAGTTATCAGGCTGCAAAGTTCAGCTGACACATGGGCCCATCATACATCAGAGAGCTGTGGATAATATATAGAAATGGGTACTCAGAAATGGATCTGAGTCTTGTCCAAACTACAGCTAAGGGGAATATCCAGCTCCATGGAGTTGTGACAACATTGCTGATGAGCTGAGTAGGAGGAAGAGATTTCTAAATTTAAAATGTGTGTTTTTTATTTCTTTTCCATAACAACCTTTTTGTCACTCTGTGCTGCTTTGTAACATAGAACTAGAGGGCCAGTTAGAACATAAGAACATAAGTAGTGCCATACTGAGTCAGACTAATGGTCCATCAAGCCCAGCATCCTGTCCTCCGACAGTGGCCAATATCGATCGCATGGGAGAAGAACCAACAGTCACAATGGGCAATCCATTCCCCGTTGTTCACTCCCAGCTCCTGACAGTAAGACGTTCATCCCATAAGCTACTTGGTTAATAGCCATTAATGGACCAACTCTCTAAGAACTTATCCAGTCCTTTTTTAAACCCAACTGGCAACAAATTCCATAAGTTAATTATGTGCTGAGTAAAAAAATACTTTTTTTTTTTTAAAAAAAATCTGCCAGCAGCTAGTTTCATGGAGTGTCCCCTAGTTCTAGTATTGTTTGATAGGGATGGGAATTTTGGTTTCGGATAAAACCGAAAGTACCTGAAAATGGCCATTTTGGATTAATCCGAAATTTCAGTTCTTTTTTTGGTTTCGGTACTATCGGATCTTTTGCATTGATTTTTGTACCAGATTTTTAACACTGTGGTTTGTCCCCCATTGAAAAACCACAATGTTAAAAATCCAGTACAAAAATCAGTGAAAAGATCCAATAGTACCAAAACCAAAAAAGAACCGAAATTCATGAGAACCAAAGCCAAAATTGACCAAAACTGAACTTTTGCCCAGAGTCCCATTCCTACTATTTGACATGGTAAATAACTGTTCCCTAGCTACTCGTTCCATACCACTCAAGATTTTATAAACCTCTATCATGTCCCCTCTCAGTTTTCTCTAAGCTGAAGAGACCCAGCTTGTCAAGCCTTTCTTTGTACAGAAGCCGTTCCATGCCCTTAATCATTCTTGTTGCCCTTCTCTGTACCTTTTCTAGTTTAGCTATGTCTTTTTTGAGCTGGGGTGACCAGAACTGCACACAATATTCCAGGTGCGGTCGCACCATTGATTTGTACAGAGGCATTATGACATCCTCAGTTTTATTCTCTGTCCCTTTGCGAATAACTCCTAATGTTCTGTTTGCTTTTTTGACTGTTGCACACTGGGCTGAGGATTTCAGTGTATTTTCCACAATTACTCCCAGATCCTTTTCCTGAGTGGTAACTCCTAGCTTAGTATACAGAGAGCAGACTCTGTATCTGCGAGATACAGAGGAGGAAGTGCTGACTGTGGTATTTATATTTATTCAGCCACTTGAAGGAGAACCATGTGATGGAACCAGAAGCCCAAACAGCCAGAACCAACACTCAGCCCCAGAGGGGGTGACACGGAACTGGACACAAGGCTTGCTGCCAAATCAATACGTTTATTGGCTAAGAGTCAAAACCAACTGCAGACTGGCAAGGCTCTTAGGAGACCCAAATAGCTCACAAGTAAAGAAAGAGAGTCTGACGTGGTGTCCAACCTCCTGTACATTATATAGGAGAAGAACAACAAACAGTTGGCACTGGGCAGTGAGCAGTAACAGATGGTGCACAGGCGATAGCCTGTGTTTATACAGTTGCACCCTACTTCCCTTCTTGAGGAGGTCAGCTCTTACAGAGAGCTTTAATCTTGACCAACTATCCTTGAGCCATGCTAGCTAGGCAAGCATGGGTGCAGGCAGTTGTTACTAATCTCTCAGCTGCAAGGAGGGCAAATGGGCCTAAGGCCTCTCTTCTGTAACTGTCTTAAGTTTCCTCTTATGTTGAGCAAGTGCAGGGCTGGCCTTACCATATGTGGGGTCCAGGGTGGGGAACAAAGGCAGGGCCCTATTCTTCCGCCAGTGGCTTTGCTGCCGGCGGCCAGCAGGATTAGGCGCGCTCCCCAGCTCAGGGGCCACTCCCTGACTCGGTCTGGGGACAGCGCACTACCCAGGCCTAGGCTTTGGGATGGGCAGAGGGGCACTCCCCTCTACCCATCCCCAAGCCTGAGCCATCGGATCACTTAACCTGATCTGCCGCCACCACCACCGCTGCCACCACCACCGCTGGCCTTGGCCCTACACCGGGCTCAGAGCCTCAGGCGGGGTGGGCACCACAGCAGCAGATTAAATCTGCTGCCACACTGCCCGCTGCCACCGGATGTTCCACTGCCCCCCCCCCCCCCCCGCCTGTCACAGTCTCGGCCAGGGGAAATGCTGTCTCTTATACACATCTAGATGTGTATAAGAGACAGATCCAATACTTTCTTAAACCCAGCTATACTACTGGCCTTAACCACATCTTCTGGCTACAAATTCCATAACTTAATTGTGCATTGAGTGAAACAATACGTTATTAGTTTTAAGTCTGCTACCTGTTGGTTTCATGGAGTGTCCTTAAGACCACTTTCACACCAGCTCTGTATCCTTGCGTGTATTTGCCGGCAAAGCTGTGCAGGGGGAGAGGGGGGCTTTCAGACCGGCCAAACCCCACGCATATTCTGGCTTGCGCATTCCCTCCCACAGCCAAAATATGCATGGGGGGAAGGTGTGAAAGTGGTCCTAGTTCTAGTACTATTTGAGAGGGTAAATAACTATTTCCTATTAACTTGTTCCACACCACTCATGGTTTTATAAACTTCTCTGATTTTATAAACTAAAATTGAATCTGCAGAGGGGCACCCCCTTGTGGAGATGGCTATACACTCTCCCTGACCTATTTGATCCATAGCTGGGATGGAAAGGGCTCCGCTTCAGGTAGCATCTGGGCTAATGGGAACTGGTCAGACCACACCCTCCCAGCTCATTTTCCCAAGGGTCCTGCCTGTCTCTGTGCTGGGAGTGTCACTGCAGCAGCTGACACTGGTTCACAAGCTCCTGCCAGGTGTGAGCAGCAGGATGCAGATTCATAGCAATGCCCTTAGCCCTTTTTGGTTCAGTAGTGACGTTGGTGGCTCCTGCTGTGCAATGATGCTGCAACATCTGCCTATGTGTCATAAGGAGATACTGGGCTACATGTAGACTACAGGTCTAACAAATATGTAAAAGTAAAAGTTAAACATGTATGTAATGTGAAAGCTGAGAACTGGAAACTCACTTCATGCAATGGAGAAATGCAAAGTCATGCCGAATGTGTATCAGAAAAAGTCTAAACACCTCTGCAGACACTAGGCTTAGACCAGTGAATTGCAAATGGATTTCTTCCTGTGGATGTGACTGAAAGCACAGAATCACCTGGCAGGAAAATCTAACAAAGGACCCTGGAAAGGTACTTAATGGGGGAGACAAGACAAAGAAAGGGGCTATCTTTCTATCTCTCTCACTTGGCTGAGATCAGCTTGTTGAGCTTCATCTGCATCATCATATCTTACCAGCCAGAGAAGGGCTGCACCAAAGGAACCATGAAGTAAGGCCTTTTGGAAACTAAGACTGATACCCAGCCAAGCTTTCCATCGCTGGCTGTGACATGAACTGAAATACCCTTGGACCTTGATTTGGGTAAGCCTCCGTTAGAAGAATCCAAGTACAGATAAGAATGCGTTATTGGTTATGTTGTTTTGATTTCTGCACTTTCGAGTATAATCTTGTACTGCATGCTTATTCATGATTTATTTATTAAACTTCTTTTAACTGAACTTCATATGGTCCAGTGGAATTGCTAATCCTAACATTGGCCAGACACAGTTTGGGGTTAATTCTATGTTTACAAACACAGATGAACCTAGAGAAAAAGAGTCTGTGCTGGGAAACTCTGTGGCTGAAAAGGTGACAAGAAGGTTCCCCCGTTGCAGGCTCAATCAGTTCTAGCGAGTGAGTTGATCCAGTGAGAGCTGCAAGCCAGGGAAACTGAATCATGGCAGCCTAGAGTGGGTGAAGAAGTAGCTCTGACTGCCGGGAGCTGGGGGGTTTGTACATTTCCCCTAAAGCATCAGGTGCTGCTGCTGCTGCTAGAGAAAGGACACTGGGGTGGCTGGACCATTGGGCTAGTAGCTCTGTTGCACTTATGCTCCTGGAGGGGCAGCTTCCCCAGATCATGGCAGAAAAAAATACCGAGTTTGGAAGCTTTTTTNCACTCCTGCTGGCCCCCTCCGCTGCCTGTCAGTCGGAGTCGGCCGGGGGCCCCATGCTCATGGTCCCCACCTCCTGGTCACTGTCAGGCCAGGAGCTGGGGACCCCAAGTGTGGGGTTGCCCTGTGGTAGGGCCGGCCCTGAGCAAGTGACTAAAGACAGTGAAGGGCTCTTTTGTCTCATTTGGTCAGGTTTCCTGTTAGTTGATAATTTTATTATGAATCTGAATAACTCAAATTTATCATTTTATTATATCATTGTGCTCAGTATTTCATGTGGATTAAAATGACATAAAACATGAATAGTTTTCATATATGCATATTGGAAGTACAGGAATATTGCTTTTTAATATACTCATCATTCCATTTTATTTAGCAATTAGCCATTTCCATTGATTAAAACATATACATGAATTTTAAAAATCACAGTTCAATTAAAAAGAAATTCCCATTTGTGCAAAACTCAGAGAAAAAAAAGTGCCGCACCCCCTCAGTATAGAAGGATCTTTGGATTTCAGTAAAATCTCCAATTCTTGCGAGACTCTAAGGAAAGGTTTTTCCTCAAACACAGAATCGATCCCGTTTGGTCTCAAACCACTATAAAGAGGAAATTCAAATAGTATATGCTCTAAACATGAGTCCCCACTTCAGAAGTCACTGAGGATGTTGATGTCTGCAAACTGGTTCCGGTAGCAGTGCTGGACATACCAGCTAAGCAGGAAGACCCGTTTCAGGGAAATGAAACTCCAGACACACTACAGGTAGTAGCTCCTGGGGTCAGTGGGGGACTGGTGCTTGGTGACGGCCAGGGCAGAACCCACCCATGGAGAGCATGGACAAGAGAACACTGAGGAAGAGGGGAAACTTCAGCCCTTTCAGCCAGGTCCTGCAGTAATCCGACACGTATGTCACATGGGTGACCAGCATCCAGAGCACCAGGACACTTGAGGGTGGCAGTGCTGGGCTGCCAGAATGGGCCTGCCAGGCTCCAGAACAGGCAGGCGGAGAGCACCATCAGGCTCCCGGCTGCCGCGTAGTCCAAGTGCACCTCCAGCGCCCGGCTCACTGCCATCCTCCTCCAGCCCCACCAGCCAGCCCTGATCCTGAGCCTACGCCCGCCCCAGCCTGCAGTGGCCCCCAGCGGCAAGCGGGCACTTTTTAATATAATGCATAGCATATTCCTGATAAATAATGTGTACAGTCTCTAAAAGTACATTTCTTGCCTAATTAGGATTTGTCATCTTAAGGGATTCTAGCTAGTAGAAGAAACTTTCTGGGCAAAGGTTGGAAGGTAACAAACATGCCAACTAAGAGCTTCTAATTACTAGGAACAGTGTTCCTTTTACGGTAACTGGGTGAAAGTTGCGAGGAGTTGTTATCTTGAGAGAGACTGGGTGAGACTGGAAATTCTCAAGCAAGTTAGCTTGATTTAATTAATTAATTTATTTATATAAAAATATATACCCCACTCCTCCTGCCACGCAGCTCAGGGTGGATTACATCATCATAAAACACATAAGAACAATAGAAAACAGTAAGAAACAATATATAATTAAATATAAAACAAATAAAATCACCATTCCCAAAGAGTCCTAAAAACAGAATTTTCAACCAACCCCAACCCCCCACCCTAATCCAGTCCTCCCCACCTTTACCCGTCTCCCCCGCCAAACGCCTAGCAGAACAGCCAGGTCTTACAATGCCTCCTAAAAGAGGAGAGGGTCGAGACATGGAGGGCATTCCATAGCCGTGGCATGGCCACCCAGAACGCCATCTGAATTGTAGCCCCGCAATATACACAAGGGACCTCCAGTAGGGTGCTCGTGGCAGACCACAGGGGCTGCTCCAGGACCTGGGGAGAGAGGCAGTCCCACAGATACATGGGCCCAGGCCATTTAGGGCTTTATAGGTAAGCACCAACATCTTGAATCGGGCCTGGAAGACTATAAGCAGCCAGTGCACACACCGGAGCGCTGGTATGATGTGCTCCCAGTGACCCATCCCCATAAGAAAACAGGCCACCGCATTCTGCACCAGATGCAGACTCCGAGCCGTCACCATGGGTAGCCCCACATAGAGTGTGTTAAAATAGTCCAGTTTTGAGGTGACGAAAGCATGGATGAGAGTGGCCAGGTCCGAGCCTGACACATACGGCCAAATCCGCAGCACCAGATGTAACTGGTGAAAAGCGCTCATCGCCACAGTCCCAAGCTGAGTATCCAGACAGAGCTGTGAGTTGAGGAGCACCCCCAGGTTGTGAACCTGCATTTTCTCATGGCTGAGAAAATGCATGTACTATTCAAGGTTCCCAGTGTGCTCCATGTGCTACTGTTGAGGGCGAATCAAAAGGGCCTCGTGTTGGGGCTTGTGCTAACAGAATCAATAGAACACACATAATATACAAGTCCCCAATATGCTCCGTCTGCTTCTGTTGAGGGAAAATGAAAAGGGCCTAGGGCGGGCCTTCTGAGAATGGAATCGATAGAACGCACATAATATCCAAGTTCCCTCCCAGTATGCTCTGTGTGCTACCATCGTGGGCGAATGAAAAGGGCCACGTGTGAGGGCTTGTGCAAACGGAATCGCTAGAATGCACTTAATATATCCAAGTCCCCAGTATGCTCCGTGTGCTACCATCGAGGGCAAATGAAAAGGGCCTTGTGCGAACGGAATTGTTAGAATGCACATAATATCCAAGTTCTCACTATGCTCCGTGTGCTACCGCCGAGGGTAAATGAAAAGGGCATTGTGCGGATAGAACACACCTAATATCCAAGTTTCCAATGTGTTACCGTTGAGGGCGAATGAAAAGGGCCTTGGGCAGACCTGGTGTGGATATAACGCACCTAATATCCAGGTTCCCAGTGTGTTACCGTCAAGGGCAAATGAAAAGGGCCTCAGGCGGACCTTGTGAGAACAGCAGCGCTAGAACGCTTATAACAAACGTTTCTACATCTCAAGAGCGCAATGGGATGAACTTCAATTGAAATGGTGGTGATGCCCCAAAATTCCAGTCTACGAACTTTGGTGTAGACAATTCTTTTCTAGGGGTCCAGGCCTTTACCTTCTTGAGGACCAAAAACATAGCTTGCATAAGCAGCGCTTAGTGGTCTAGCGGTAAGACTCCTTGCTCAGGAAGTCAAAGGTTGTGGGTTCTAATCTCCTCTACTACTGTTGTCATTAAGTAGGAGAGAAAAAAGCTGTATGTTTAGACATTTTTTGTTGGTGCTTACTGTAGAAGGTTTGCGTCCATTCCTGTGCATGGGTCCCCAATCCTGGAATCCGAGCACCATGGCCTGGCAGCATCATGCCAGGCCCATAACATCCAGGGGTCAATGGACAAAACCAGTCTCAGCTAGATCACTTCTTTGAGGGTAGTGAGCTACAAAGGCATGTTGGTCTAGTGGTAAGATCCTTGCTTGGTGCGCAAGAGGGCCTGGGTTCATATTCCCTATGGCGCTACGGTCAAGTGAGAAATAAAAAGGCCATGTGCCAGGCTGTGAGGCACCCCTATAAACAGAGTGTGTATACTATCAATGGGTGTCATACAAGTACAGTATACTAATGTCAAGAGAGATATAAAAGTCTGTGTTATGGCCCTGGTGAAAACAACATTGAGAAAATGCATGTACTATTCACGTTCCCAGTATGCTCTGTGTGCTTCTGTTGAGGGCAAATGAAAAGGGCCACAGTTGGGGGCTTGTGTGAACAGAATCGATAGAGTGCACATAATATCCAAGTCCCCAGTATGCTCCGTGTGCTGCCATCGATGGTGAATGAAAAGGGCTTTGGGCAAATGGAATCGATAGAACACACATAATATCCAAGTCCCCAGTATGTGCCATGTGCTACTGCCAAGGGCAAATGAAAAGGGCTTTGGGCAGGCCTTGTGTGGATAGAACACACCTAATATCCAAGTTCCCAGTGTGTTACCGTCAAGGGTGAATGAAAAGGGCCTTGGGTAGAGGTGATGCGGCAGGAGCTTTTCCCACACCGTAATTCCATTCCTAAACCGTTGCACACACACACACACACACACCGGAATTCTGCCTGGTACCTCCACGATTCTGCATTTGCCACTACAAGAATCCGCAGATGCAACATTTATGTGCTTTATTGCTTTTTCCGATCGTCACCGTTGTCACATACAATAGGCGGCCTTTTTTCACCTTCCACTAATTTAATATATGAGAGACAGTTATGCGCATTTATCGCGGTTCCGCGAAGGGAGTATGCAGCGCTGCTGCGCTGCTGCACACTGTGACTGCTGGTGTTGTCCCTCTGTGCCGCAATCACTGCCCATTCTTCTCAAATACATACATGCACATGGTCTGGGTGGGAGTTCAAGGAACAGTGTTTTTATTTAATGGTAAATTGAACTTTTATGTAAATGTAAATTGACCTCCAAAGTAAAGTTTTTTGAGCAAAACTCCTGGTTGGAGTTTAAGGTGATCTGTGTATTGGCTGACTGAGTCATTTTTTACATCATCGGACTGGTACAGAAAGTTGAACGAATGAAGTCCATGCAGAAAAGTTTGTTACAATCCTCATTCCGCACTTCCGCAGTCTAGAAGAAGTCAGAACAACAGAACTCTGTTGGATTATCTCTCAATCAATTCCTATAAAACCAATACAGCATGGTGGCATAGTTGTTAAGTTTCCCACTTGCTGTACAATTTGAATATGTCATTTGGCAGGTTCAAGTTCCGTGTCACTTAAAAAATTTTTTTTAACTTTTACATTACTGTTATTGTATGTTAATCATAAAATTATTGCTGTGTTGTGTTGCTCATGGCATACTTTGTATGCCCAAAAAATATGCTTAGTTATTACATTAACCAATAGAGACTGAGTAGCCGAGGCCAGGCGTGAGTCCTATTATGCAGCTGTAGCGCCGCTGGCATTACACTCACTCGCTGACGCTGCCATTAACTGTCCTGCCCACACCTGTCCTTACATGCCCCACCCCCTTCCCTGACCCCAGAGTTAACTCCACCTTACCTGCCCCCACACTCACTGCCTTCCCCCCCTCCTGTCCTGCCCGGCCCTGCACATGACCTGACTGACCCACTGGGACACCCACCATATTCACAATGAAACTTTCACAATGAGTATTTTCAGACGTTACGAGATCACAGTCAACCACACTCAACCCCGCAGCGAGGCCAAAGGGCCCTGAACGTCTGTTCGGCGGCCGCCAGATGTTCACCACAGACAATTCCCAGTAGGGGTTAAAAATAGCCACGCTTCCGGAGCTCCTGCCCAGACCATCTCCAAAAGCATGGTCAAAGCAATCCCCAACAGGAAACAACAAAACGTAATGTCTGCCGTTTAGTGGATATGTCTTTGTATCCACTAAATGGTAGAGGGATGTATACTTTTGGTAATACATATTTAAACTCATTTTTACTTTCAAATCAACTCTGGCCATCACATGCAGGCAATCTTGAATAGTTTTGCATTCCCACAATACATGTCTCAAATATTCGCCATAGCCCATGCAGAATACTACATATAGCTGGAGGGACCTGTACCCCAAAAGACACACAGTACCTCTGCTAAACTGGGTCACCCATGCAAAGAATACTTTAAAAACAAAGGGCACAGCAACACATAAAAGCACGCGCACACACAGACTAGAATCCCGTTGTTTAAAACTACACGCACACACTGAAATGCCATACACACACAGACACCAACGCGCACACACAGACACCCATTGAGGAAACGCAATAACCATTACACCAAACAGCTGCCATTCAACACAGTAGTGTGAATGACTTTGTGCTAACTACAATTAGTTAGCACAAATTAGAAAAGAGGGCCCTGTAACTGTGCATGAGGTACGTGAAGGATGGTGCAGCGTAATGAAATATATTTAATTAATGCATTTAAATGCTGGGGTAGGTTGAAAAAAATAATCAATAGATGGACCATTCTATAAAAAAAAATTCTAATACTGTTCTTTAAAAGAGTAGACAGCAGGCTGTCTGTTGTCATGGAACACTGATGGCAAGTAACACAAGCACCACATTCTTTTGATTGCTTTCTACTTAACGTTACAATAAATGGACTGTCCAGCGTTCTGGATAACTAAAGAACATGATGGAGAACAATAGACAATTTGACTGTATATCTACAGTACGGGGGAGAAATACACAGTTTGTTGCCAAGTGTTTTTCTTCCTCTGAGGCGAGCCTGGCCGGTGACTGTACTAGCAATTCGTTTGCTGACCTAAATCAGGCATATATTCATCACCCACTTAAGGATCTGAATCTGCCCACTTCCATTTAAAGTTCTCCTTTGTCGCAAAAGAAACCAGCTTCATTAATTGCGGTTGTCCTGCCTAAGGCGCACGTGGCCCCTTTAAACGATTCGCCGGCTACCTTCAGAACGCTCTTTAATCTGCCAGCAGTTGCCATGCCCCGCCCCCCCGGCTTCCCCAAGCCCTTTTACATTGCCTTCAGCATTATACAGTGAGGGCAACGCGTGACTGTAGCTGGCCCTGCCCAAAGAAGCATCAGTATCGTGAAGGGAGCGTTGCCACACCCCCTATCCACACTACTGCCGAGATGGAGCACTTGATGATGATTGGTAAGTACTATCCAATCAACTACTCCGCTGTATTACTACTGTTTACAGCGGGAAAGTTAGTCCTAATTATCCCACTGCACAAGGCGATTGTGTGCTTCTATATAATATTGCATTTTTTTTTTTTCTATAGCGGAGGCCCTTTGAAGGTGTGCAGCTTACACCCTCAAGAGACTGGGCAACATAGCCCTTATACTTCATGGCCTGGCAGTTATACAGGACAGGATGGGTAAGTAACATAGCTGTGATCCCTGCATGGTCATGTGAAGCACTGCACCAGGTGAGTGTTACCTGTTTCAATAACTCACTCCCTTTTGTCTTCCACTCTCTAGGAGAATGTATGGAGCGCCATCACGAGGCCCGCAGACTGGAGGCTCGGCTCTCCAACTAAGGCAAATATTGCTTCGAATCCAGGAGCGCCTGGATGGGAGACTGCAGGATGGCGAGGGACATGGACAAATGAATGGCGCGGGTGGGGTGGGGAAAGAAGCTGTCCTCCTCATCCCCGATTAGAGTTCCCTTCCCTGACAAGACACATTTTATTGTTTGCTTTTTCAAATGAAAACTGTTATGTATCCTCTCCTTTTAATTAATGTTTTAAAAAAATTAAGGTTGCTTAGTAACTGATTTAACAGTGAATCTAGCATTGGTTTTCCAATTACTAGAGATAATTATTTTTTTTAATGAATGTATACTTTAAAAAAATTATATTTCCTTTTACAATACATATGTAGATATTTAATTCTTTCTTAAAAGACCATTGTAAATAGTCATAACATTCATAACGTAATATTCATAACATTAAAATAAAAAAATTACTTTTGACTAAAATTTTGGTGATGTGATGCTGTCCATTTCGGTATTGCTTACTGCCTTGCTGGTAAAGTCAGTTAGTCACTCCATATATTGCATTGTTAACTATGCTTAGCACATGTGTTTGTTCTGCTTTTATTTGGTAACTTCCTGTAAACTTTACAATATTCATGTTTAATTTCTAATCAACGATCAACCAAAATAAACCCCAAAATAAGAACTTTTAGATAATTCTAAATATTTGTACAATAAAATTTGCTGTGGTTGTCAGCCACAAACCATTATTGATGGCTGCAAAGTGCTGGCTTTTTAGAAACACAGAACACAACTAATACAACTTTCACATAGGGTGTTTTCAGACGTGATGGGGCCAATTGGCCCCGTCATGAAATCAATGTATTCATCCCCCACCGGGACGACCCCGTCATGCCCTAACAGATGTGCCAGGGGATCCTGACAGGGAATCGGGGAGGGGGAGGGGCCGCACGGTGCAACGTGCAGCCACGTGGCCCCGCCCCCTCCACGCTCCCCACCGCCCGCCCTCTGGGGAGATGGGCAGCCGCCGCAGCCAATGCGGCCGCAGCGCTCGCCCAATTTGGCCATGGGCCGGAATCCCTGCGGGGATTCCAGGCCGTGGCCACCGTCCAGAAGTGACGGCAGGGTTCACCCCAACGGGGAATCGCCTTCACCACATGGCGGCCTCCGGCCCTGCCGCTTCGGCCACTCGTGTGACAAATGTGATTCCCCGCCGTGGTAACATCTGGGGGGAACATCTGTTCCCCCCAACAGACGTGCCGTGATCACAGCCACCACAGGGAATTGACTGTGGTTGACTGTGATCTCGTAATGTCTGAAAACACCCATAGTTGGTTGCATTTACATCAGAGGACCTTGTTTTGTTTTCAGGCATGAATCAACATTTGGGACAAATAGATGAACAGTACCGCAACATTCAGTGGAAAATGTAATGTAAACTGATTTCAGTATAAAAAGATGATACATACAGATTGTGTTTTGCGCACATAATAATGAAAGGCAAACTGTTGCTGTGTGTCTATGCCCAATACAAAATAAAGCCGACTTCAACAATTAATGAACATTGTATCACACCGCTGTGTGATACAACGATGATTGACAATTCACTTTGACATTCAGATTCAAACAGTAACTGAAACAAGTAATGTACATTGTATCACAACGTTGTGTCTGACCATACATGCACATGGTCTGGGGCAATGACCTCTGGGCAATGATCTCTGGGATAAATGAAAATAGTTCTCCCCTCCCCCTCTGTCCCGAGCTGCTCCTTGCCCAATCCCCATTCATATTTTTGTTGCTCTCTGTGGCCACATGATTATAGTAGTTAAATCTTAAACAGATCATACATTGAATTCTTTCCTGCTTTGAGGTGCATTTTAATTTAAGACAATTACTATGAGTGAGAGAGGTATGATTTGGGGATCGGGAGACGGGGCGGGCTATGTCATGACCCTCCTAGAGAGAGGGAGCAGGGAGGCTTGTGAGGTTTCACAGTGGGGGTAAATAATTATTAATCCTCCCCTCCCCCTCTAGACTCTGCTCTAGTACAAATAGAATTAAATCCATCCATTCGTCTCATGTAATTTCCTATGCAGCCACCAAATTACTGTGGTGTGGTGTGGTGTGTCAGTGTGCCCTGTGGATGTTTACATATGCTGGGTGTTTACATGTGGATGTTTACATATGCTGGGTGTTTACATGTGGATGTTTACATATGCTGGGTGTTTACATGTGGATGTTTACATATTTTACATATTAATGCTAATATGTAAAATGATGGAACTTCAAAGACCGGTTTTTGGCCAAACACGCTTTAGCTGCTGCTGCAGTCTAGCCCTAGCATTCAGTGGTGGTGGGCTTTGCAAGCAGCTTGAGACCTGCTAGGAAATTTTTAGAATGGGTAGGGATGGGAAGGGAACAGGCAAACACTCTGCCCCCACCCCCATCTACTCTAAAATGTTTCCAATGGTGTTACTTGTCAGCGCTGAGAATGAGGCTTCTTTCTATGCCAGATGTGTTCTTCTTGCAGCCCTCTGGCAAGAGGGTTCTTCAGGCTTGGAAGTTGGAACTGGTGGAGGTCTTTATTAGCAGCATTCACACACCTATGCTGACATGAGAGACACACGCACTCACTATTTTGCTACTCTCCTACCCTCCCCCTCCGTCCTAGCTACATAGCCTTAGAGAGTCTAAAACCGTTGGCAACCATCACTGACTGCCCTGCCCCCACCTGTCCTTACGTGCCCCCACCTTCCCGGACCCCAGAGTTAACTCCACCTTACCTGCCCCAACGCTCACTGCCTTCCCCCCCTCCTGTCCTGCCTGGCCCTGCACATGATCTGACTGACCCACCACTACCAGCTGGATCGCTCAGTCCATGAGCACGCCCTCCACCGCCTCGCAGATGTCCTGCAGCATCCCGGCGACGGTGCTCACCCCAACACCAAAATGTTGCGAGACCAACCGGCAGGAGTCGGGCGTTGCTAGGGCCCAGATCCCGATGGCCACCCACTGGACCATGGGAAGGGGGTCCGCATGGGTGTGTGCTGCCGCTCCAGACAGGGCGTTAACAGATCCACTAGTCTCAGTAGGGTGCGCCTGTCCATCCGGAAGTGTACTCTCCAGGCGGCCTCATCCCACCGAGCCAGTGCCCTGGACCACCACCCATGGGCCTGCTCCATGACCCATACCCGCCGGGTCACCACCTCCATTGCGCACATGTGCGTTCCCTGCCCGGGGCCTGGCGCATGGTCCATGCTGCGCCCGGGCGTGCATGCAGCAGCTGCATTCCTGCTGTCATCCCCTCAGCTCCCACCTCTCCGTGTCGGCTGCCTGTTGCCCTGGGCGCCCTGATTAGTGTGTAGGCTGTCCTGTCTGTGTGCTCTGCTGAAGCAGCTGGCCTGGGTCCGCACCCCACGCCTCACTCTGTAGCCATACAATGTTGCAGCCTCAGGCCTTATCGCTTGGCCTTGGAGCTCCCCTGCTTCCCCTCCCGTCCCTCCAGGGGTTGTGGGCCCCCCCTTTCCTTGAAGTTAGTATCAGATGCTTGCTGGACCATGGCTGGTTGCGCCACCCCAGGGCTCGCGGGCCCCAGCACTCCAGGCGCCCCGCGGAGCTGGACCTTCCATGAGACCATGGCCCTGTGTGACCTGTGGTGTTCCCTGGCCGTGCAATTGCTCCTCAGCTGCCCGGACAGCCTCATAGGTGCCTATAAGAGTATGAGTTCTGGGCTTCAGTATTATGGCCATATGGTGAGCGCTCGTGATTGCTGGCTGCATGCTGAGACGTTGGGCCTGTGTCCCTTTCCTGATGGGCACATCCCAGAGATCAGGTGCTTGCATGTGGGGTGGTCAGCTACGGAGACTGTGTCCGCCCTCTCTGTGTGCAGCCTGGCTGGCTACATGGCTTGTCTGGCAGAGGGGGACCCTGCCCTAGCTGTGTCCTTCTTTGGCTGTGTTCACGAGGCCCGGGGTTACCAGCGGTCTCGTGGGGCGATCTATCACTGCCTGTTGGAGCTTGGTCACCTTCTGTGGCCCCCACCTGATGACTATGCCTTGTCGGAGCCCTCTGAAGCGGAGGTGACAGCGCTGGCTGGTGTGGTCCCAATCCGATGTGCAGGTGGGACTCTCTGCTCAGGATCCCTTCGAGGCTTACTACCTGGTCACCCACCACATGTCTGAGCTGGGCTTCCACCGGGGCATGCTTCAGTGACCCCACTTCATGCATCTGGCGGACCACCTGGCCCTGGGCCCCTTCGTGGCCCCCTGTAGCTGGCTGTGAGGCCCCCTGTGCCTTCCAGGCCCTGGATGCTGGCCCTGCTGTGAGTTCCTGCCTCCGTCCTGCCGCCAGAAGTCGCTGCCCCTTCCCTCCATGATGTTCCTGGTTCGCTGCTGTGCTGGCTGGTCCCTGGGGTTCCGCTGCCCCTGCCCGTGGGTCCGTGCCCCCTCTGCAGGGCCCCCCTGTCCGCCTCTGCAACTGGTGTTCCCCTCCATGGCTGCCATCTCCTGACGCTGTGTCGTGAACTGTGCGCCGGCGCCCAGCGCCCCGGGTGCTGCTGTCCTTCCTGCTCCGGCCTCGATCCCTCCCGTGCCTGTGCCCCCCCCTTGAGTGACTGTGTGACAGTGGGGTTCCGGGGTCCCCGGACCGGACCTCCGGGCATCCTCCCGGGGGGGGTGGTAGTGTTGGACCAGCTGCCCTGCTCCTCAGCTCCGTCGCACCTCCATCCCATCCATCGCAGCCTCGCTGGCACCTGGGGCCCCTGTCAGCCTCCTGGACCGTCCCCGGGCCGCTCCCTGTTCCGTGTGGGACACCCCTGTGCCTGTGCTGTGCCCCTGAGGGCACCCCTCCTCCGGGACTGTCTGTGTAACTGTGGGGGGGCCCGTGCAGGCTGTGCTGTAGTGGGGGTTCTGGCTGCCATTCCCCGTGTCCTGCCCTGGGCCTGTCCCCCCCCCCCGTCCCCGGCACCCCCCTTCTCTCCCCCCTTTTCCCGTTGCGCCGTGTGTGTTGTCTGTCCCACTGTGTTCCCCCTCCCCTTCCTTTCCCATGCGGGTGTGTATGCACCCGGGTGTGTGTTTGTCAAATTTTGTCTCTATACAAAAAATCTGTTTAATCCTTTACATTCTCAGTGTGTCGTGCTAAGGAAAAGTAAAGCCAGCACACACATTATTATGTAATGCCTGTGTTATCCTTTGGTGCCAAACAGGTTCTTAGGTGCATGATGTAAGCTTTAGAATTTTTTAACTTTCAGTAATATTACCACTCTCTATCCATAATATTACCCACCTCTACTCATAAAATAACAAACTATACGTCACCACAATGTGCTATCAAGGAAAAAAAAATATTTACAAACCCTATACTAAGATATGTATCAATGTACTTAAGGACTCTTTTTTAAAACAAAAATTACAGACTAAACTGGTTTTAGGGGGATGGTGTAAGCATTCAAGCGGTCTCCCCAATCTTCCAAACCAATTCACTTATCTGGGGAACAGTTTACTAGACTTTTTAAAGAAAGGCACCCACACAGATACATCTGTATAAATACATATTATGTACAATAAAGGCTACTGCACAACTTCGTTAAGTGTCCCAAACAATATTTTTAATTCAACCAACTTCTATTGCTGACTGCGAATATGCACGTTTCCACCCAACTATCCCTGCACACCCAGCCACACCACTGCCATATTCACAAATTTCAGTGAATCTGAAACTCTCTGCTACAGAGAGTTTCAGGGAATCAGTGAAATTCAGTGACTCTTATTTTATTTTCATAACTTGCAACTTTTATGGTAAAGTATTTATGGGAACGTTTCCCTTCCAACTTGCCATCTAGTGCTGTTGTGGTCCCATCATGATACCAATGTAAGAGATGGAGGCAAAGTAGTTCAAATGATATCTTTAATTCAACCAACTTCTGTTGCTGGCTGCGAATATGCAAGCTTTCCACCCAACCTGGAAAGTTTGTGCCGGCCAGTCCTATAAAACACTCTCGGGATCCCATCCATCCATGCATGCATATGAAGTCTGAAGTCATGCATAGCCAATAGGACATGGTAGCATAGTGGTTTACGTCCCTCGCTTGCATTCTGTAGTTTTCTGTACAAATGCGTTCTGCTTGCATTCTGTAGTTTTCTGTACATGCATTCTGCTTGCATTCTGTAGTTTTCTTCTGTAACTTCTGTACATGACATGAAACACATGAGAGGCAACTTAAGAAGTTAAAATAATTTTTACAAAACATATTTTTTTTAATGCATAATTTTTCTTTTGCAGAGATGTAAGAGTGTGGTAAAGCATTGCAGGTAAAGCAAAGTATACATAGTGCATTGTGAAAGGATGCTGGAATAGGATTTGATGGATTTAATTTATCAGTGCAGCAGGGAAAGGTACTAGCCTCATTTGGTTTGTGGGGTAGTGTTTCTTCCCCACTCTTGATATAAGCCAATCATTAACTGGTACTGCGATTCGTAATTAATTATATATAGCACGAACTATGTACCTAGTACATAATTTGAAATGTTTAAGTGTGGTTAAAACTGTGGTTAGTGTCATGTCAGAAAACACCCTTAGTGCACTCACTGCATCTGCATCTATCTAGATTGCAGAAACAGTAGAGATATACAGGCAGGGACTGGGAGGGTGTGTGTGTGACTGTTGCAATTTGCAAATCGATGCCATGGCCCTGCCCTGGCCAAGCCTTTGAAATGAAAATAGCATTAATCCAATGTTATTCAGGTACAGGAAACTCCTCCCTCCCCACCATACTAGTGTGTCCTCTTTAGTGTGACTGGCTGTCTGGACTGGCTCAACTGGCTATGGTGATGGCTATGTTCTTCTGCTCTTAAGGAATAACTCCCTCCCCCCGCAACTCCATCTGCCCCACTGGCGCTGGCCAATGCCTGCCTTAAATGTAAAGACAGTGTGTTGTCATTCATGGTGGACTCGGAGTCAGTGTGAACAGACACCAATACCAACACCTCTCAGGCGCACTGATGGATTGGCAGCCAGGCCGGCAGATGTGTGTGGGCGGACATAAGAGAACATTTTCATTTATTATGCAAAATACGCTTGTTTGTTTTGGTATTTTTGGTTCTAAGTAATCTATATAGCGTGTAGATTACTTAGTGTAGGTTAGTGTAGATTACTTAGCGTGTAGATTACTCAAGTTTTTATTGAGGCAGGACTCAGAGCAGCAGTGGTTGGGCGGTGGGTGAAAGCGAGTCTGAAGCTGCCGCCGCCCTCCACCGCCACCGCCGGCTTGCATGTGCAGAGCTAGCACTGCAATGATATATCTACAGTGGCCATGTACATATGTCTGCTGCGACTAGTCTGCTCTGTCTGCACATGCAAGCCGTGGGGGCGGCATCATACTCGCTTTCACCCACCGCCCGCCTGCTGATGCTCTCCTGCCTCAATAAAAACTTAACGTAGTCCTTTAAAAATCACTGTAAATTAACATAATTTTCGGCTATTTATCGTCACTAAAATTACATGCCTCCTGACCCTGACTTTCTATGGGATGGGAATGGGAAGAAGTCTTATGTTTGATTGTCTTTCTAGACTGCGATCAAAAGCTATGAAGGGGGGCGGGGAGGGACTGACTCTACCTGCTTCATCCTCAACCTTTCCCTGCGTGCGCCGACAGGGGATTGGGGATTTGTGGAACACTGGAATGGCCTAGGCTAAGGGCAAGGCTATGTGGCTAGGATGGAGGGGCAGGGGAGGAGAGTAGCAAAATTGTGAGCGTGTGTGTGTCTCTCATCATGTCAGTAAGCAGAGGTGTTGCAATATAGGATGGTGGCATAGTTGTTAAGGTTCCTGCTTGCTATACAGTTTGAAGCTGTTATTCCATGGGTTTGAATCCCCCACTGTTCTGTGTCACTTTAATTATTTTTTTTAAACTTTTACATTACTGTTATTGTATGTTAATCATAAAATTATTGCTGTGTTGTGTTGCTCATGGCATACTTTGTATGCCCAAAAATATGCTTAGTTATTACATTAACCAATAGCCAAGACTGAGTAGCAAAGGCCAGGCGTGAGTCCTATTATGCAGCTGTAGCACCGCCAGTGTTACGCTCATTCACTGACACCGTCACTGACTGCCCTGCCCCCACCTGTCCTTACGTGCCCCCACCTTCCCAGACCCCAGAGTTAACTCCACCTTACCTGCCCTCACGCTCACTGCCTTCCCCCACTCCTATCCTGCCCGGCCCTGCACATGACCTGACTGACCCACTGGGACACCCACCCACCCACCGCTACCATATTCACAATGTAACTTTCACAATGTAACAATGCATTCACAATTCACAATGTAACCCATAAGCAGCGGCTCAGTGGCATGGTGGGAGGACTTAGG
>QEPC01001017.1:449258-463475 GCA_003113815.1 Sphenodon punctatus | reverse complement strand
AAGATGGAGGTGATGTTGGTGGGGACAGCGAGGGAGGTAGTGGCCCCCCTGGTTGGGGGGGTTCGCCCCCCTGTAGCTCAGCAGGTCCGGAGTCTGGGGGTGATTCTGGACACAGACCTCCACCTGGAGTGGCAGGTGGAGGCAGTCGCTAAGGCTGCCTTCCGCCAGTTGTATCTGGTGCGGAGGCTGCGTCAGTTCGTCTGTGGCCCAGACCTGGCCTCCCTCATCCATGCCTTCATCACCTCGAGGCTGGACTACTGTAACGCGCTCTACGTGGGACTTCCCTTGTTCCTGGTTCGGAGGCTGCAGCTAGTGCAGAATGCAGCCGCTCGTCTCCTGATGGGAACAGGCCGTCGGGAGCATATTACACTTGTGCTCTGAGCTCTGCACTGGTTGCCGATAGCGTGCCAAGCCAGGGCTTGGTGTTGATCTATAAAACCCTTCATGATCTGGGCCCCTTATACCTCAGGGACCGCCTTGCCCTCCATGCCCCAGAACGGCTCCTTCGGTCTGTCGGGGGTGCCTTCTTGGAGGTCCCCCATGTTAAGCGGGGGGCCACAATGGAGAGGGCATTCTCGGTGACCGGGCCGCGCCTTTGGAACTCCCTTCCAGAGGAAGCTCACCTGGCCCCCAACCTGTTGACATTCTGGCGAAGTTGCAAAACCTGACTGTTCGTCCAGGCCTTTGGGGAGGGTGGGAGGGTGGGGTAAGGTTTTTTTTTAGCCCCCCACCTTATTTATTTATTGTTTATTTATTAGCCCTGTTTTAATTGATTGTATGGTTATTGATGGTTTTAAATTGTTTTTATGTATGCTGTTTTTATTGTTGAAAGCCGCCCCGGGCTGCTTGCAGGAGGGGCGGGGTACAAATTTATAAAATAAAATAAAATAAAATAGTTAATAAAATAAACAGCTAACTGCAGTAAGTAGGCTTGGGAGTGAACGTGAATTTCCCCACCCGCCACAAAGAGTTAGGAAACTATAAGTCCCCCACTTGTGTTATATTGTGTTATTTAACACAAGTCCCTGCGAGTAATTCAGGGACTTCTGAGGAGCTGATTTTGTACCAATTTGTATTTATATAAAATGAAAGTTTTCAGTTAAATGATGTTAATATTCCAAAAATTATATATTT
This sequence comes from Sphenodon punctatus, assembly GCA_003113815.1. Taxonomy (NCBI): domain Eukaryota; kingdom Metazoa; phylum Chordata; class Lepidosauria; order Sphenodontia; family Sphenodontidae; genus Sphenodon; species Sphenodon punctatus. Next base: position 462,341 of record QEPC01001017.1, on the reverse strand, counting down.
TTAAATAATTTGTTTTAAAATATTTTTTTCTGTTAAATCGTTGGGTTTTTTTCACTTATGTGCATTTTTGCTCATTATTTAGCTTTGTGTCTGACCTGTACATGTAGTATCCTACTCAATTGAAAATGTTCCCATTTCCAAGAACTCCCTGACGTACTCCTGTCCTGTCACTCACCACACTCACCAGTGAAGTGACCAAACACACAAGTGACACAACCCTATCTGCAGCAGCTGAGTGGATAGAATGTTTACCAACCAATTATAAATAATTCTTCAGGCACCTCAGGGCCATTTTGCAATCATTCCATCCATACAACATTGGGGTGATTAATTCCCTAATGTTGACTGCTGCTGCCACTGCCAGCCCCAAAACAATAAGAAGTTACATTCCCCAAACATACGTGAACCCATCTTCCAGAATATTTCCCAACCCTTTCCTAAACACAGCTATACAATTGGACTTCCCTTGACCACATCATCTGGCACTGTCAGCCAATTGTACCACCACTTAATTGTGCGATGTGTGATGGGACTCCCCCCTTTTAAAAAAATTAATGGACTGGCTCGCCCCTATCCTTTTTGTTACCCACCCCGGGCCCAGGGTTGTGGGCCCGGGACGTAGGATCCCAGCTGGAGTGTTGGCTCTTTAGGTTAGAACTATATTATCGCCACTTTAGAGCCACGCAGAGGAACGGATTTCTCCTAACTTTTTTGTGTAAGAGAAGGGAGTATAGAGTGCTGCTGAAGGCCAAGCGGGATGCCCATTATAGATCGAAGTGGGGAGAGCTTAGTGAAGCTTTCAAATCTAATCCAACACGATTCTGGAAAATGGTGAGAGGTATTGGCCTGGAGGCACCCTCTACTACTGCTCTGCTGGTTTCTGGGAAAGACTGGGTGCAACATTTTTCCAGCTTGTATATGGCCCCCGGAGCTCCAGCAAGAGAACTGGCCTTGGCTATACCCGCCCCCACCTGGGACCCGGTTACGATCGAGGAGGTAGCTGCCCTAATTACTAATCTTAAAACAGGGAAAGCCCCGGGATCAGATGGTATAACAGCGGAGTGTCTGAAGGCCGATGTGGATTGGTGGGCTCCCATCCTGACTGCCCTTTTCTCGGAGATAAATGAGTCAGGAGTCATGCCCATAGATTGGGGTCAAGCGATAGTTGTCCCTATCTTTAAGAAGGGTAATCTGGCCACTCCCAGCAACTATAGGCCGATTAGCCTCCTGAGCATTATAAGCAAGCTGTATGCCAAATACCTGCTGGTGAGGCTGAATGGCTGGCTGAAAGCCAAGGGTATCCTGTCAAATGCTCAAATAGGGTTTCAAAAAGAGAGATACACCAGTGACCACTGTTTCCACTTGGTCGCAAAATATGCGAGGTCCACCCATTCCCTGTATGCTGTCTTCATTGACTTGAGGGCAGCTTTCGACACTGTCCCAAGAGACCGGCTGTGGAGGAAATTGGCATCCTTGGATTTAGATCCAAGGCTGCTGCATTTGATCATAAATCTCCACAACGGAAACTCCATCAGGGTGAGGCTGAATCACCAGGGGGCAGTATCGGATAGCATCCCTGTTGAGAGAGGGGTGAAGCAGGGATGCATCTTGGCCCCAACTCTTTTCACATCTATTTAAATGATGTTATGGAGGCCTTGGCAAGGATGACTAGTCATGCTCCCCTTGTAGGTGAGACTGAAATCCCCTGTCTTTTATATGCGGACGACACGGTTCTGCTGTCACGGTCCCAGCCAGGTCGGTCTGCGCCGTCTGATAGCTGCCTTTGGTGGCTTCTGCCGGGACAACTTGCTTGAAATAAACCAGGACAAGTCCAAAGTTGTCAATTTCTCATGGAATAAGACTACATAAATGGCAGCTGGCAAACCAGGAGATAGTCCAGGTCCAGGTCCAGGTGTACAAGTACCTGGGCCTTCTCTTTCAGGCAACTGGGACATGGAATTTGCAGGCGCAATTTTCCCTGAACAGAGCTAGGAGGTTAAAAACAAACTTGCTTAGTTTCTTTAGGGCAGGGGGAGGACACTTAGTTGCCCCAGAAATTTATTTCTACAGCCACAAGTTGGTGCCCCAGCTGTTGTATGGGGCTTTTTTTTGGACCCTGAGTAAGCTGAGGGATCTGGAGAAATTCCAGGTGGGGGTGGCACGAGCAATTCAGATAGCCCCCCCTGGCACCCCGACCCAGGTCCTCTACCGTGAGTGTGGCCTGCTCCCGTTGCAGGCAAAGGTCTGGCAAGGGGCTATTACATATTATCTACGCCTCTACTTCAATCTGGCCACCCCATGGACCCAGTTGGTTATGTCTGACAAATTCCCGAACCCTTGGTTGGGCCTAGTAGATGAGAAAATTAGACAGTTGGGTTTTTCCATCAGGGCCCTGTCCCAGTTGGGATTTAAGGGGGCTAAGAAACTCATTCTAGACCGATTGCTGGACTCTGTATGGCAGGAAGTCTGGGCTGATCTTAAAGCTTGTAAAGCCACCGGCCTTTACGTACAGCTGGCTAAATGCAACTGCTTTGCCCATGCCTTTTTTGGGTGGGGGGATCCCCCTGAATTCCAGAAGATTGCTCCTACGAGCAAGGTGGAATGCTTTTCCATCTGCTGTCACGGTTGGCAGATATAACCATACTCCCCTGGCAGAACGCTTGTGCCACTGCCCCCTGATAGCAGTGGAATTTGTGGTCCATATTTTGTTGCACTGCCCCCTCTATGTGACCCAGAGGGGAGTTTTCCTTGCACCATTGCTGGTATCCTTGCCTGGCTGCCCTGAGGGATCACTTTTGATCTTTTTGCTGGGTGATCACCCGCCGTATGTTTCATTGCAGGTTGTCCGCTTTTTGAGCTTGGTTAACAAAATCAAAACCTCCCTAGACTCAAACGGGGTGGAACATGCTGTAGTTTTGAGTGTTCTCGACCAGTGACTGGGTGATACTCCCCATCTCCCTTGGTAGTTTGTTGGGTCTAAGTCACCTGGGACCAGCGGGCTGGCTGTGAGCAAAGCCCAACTGGCAGGAAGATTAATGATCTTAACTAAATATGGGAGGACCCTGTATATGGTGATTTGGTGAGTGTCAGGGGTGATTTTGTGTTTCAGAGGTTTGGTTCTGTTTGCCTATCCCAGAGAATTGTGTGATGGGCAGTGTGACCCAAAATGTTCTTTTGTGGTCGCAGACTGATGAATAAACTTCAGGTGGATTATAGCTAAATTGCCCCCACCTCGTGGCTGGGAGGTTGGGTCGAACTGGTCCCACAGAATAAATGGATCGTACTAAATTAAGCAGTGGTCAAGAGTCTCCTGTACTCAAGCTCCGTGGAAGAGCTAGGGCCACCCCGGACCAAACCCCGACTGGAAGTCTTTACCGGGACATTATCATTGTAACTACATAGGCTTACTTCTCTATCCCATAGAAGGATTAGTGGTCACTTAGTTAAAATAATGAAATAGTATGGCTTTTTATGTTGTTAATTACCTGCTAGAAGGGATAACTAACCGGACTTATTTGAAAGCATGTTCGGGTATGTTGCAATTTTATTAAAGATTGGCCAGGGGGATTTAGCAGCCATAGTTAAAGGCCCCCTGGGATCCGCTTTATTGCGGAGTTTTATGTTGTTGCTTATTGCATTTTTGTCTCATGTATATTTATATTCTGTTACATTGTTATAGCCTTTGGTTGAAACAATAAATTATTATAAATTAGTATTATATTATTTAAAAATAAATAAATATACTACTCCATATCAATTAGTTTAATTTGGTGTCCCCTACTTCTATTACCATTTCTGAGAGTAAATAACTGTTCCCTTAATTTTTTTGGTCCACAACACTCATGATTGTATAAACTTCTATCGTATCCCCCTCCCCTCTCAGATGTGTGCCTCACTCTCTTCTCAAATGTAATGAATCCAAACCAATTGAGTGTCTCTCAAACGTGGAGGCACTCACAGGTCAGCTGAGAAAACTATTCATGCATCAAAACACACACACCCAGCATACCTACCTCTTTGTTATGTTACTAGGTAGGGAATGTCTGAACGTAGCAGTCATCTCCCTAAAAAAAATTTGTTATCTAATGCCCCTTCCATTTTCCACCAACTGTCTATACAGGCTTTATTGCATGCTGCACAATGGGCTATTGTGCTAGTTTTAATTTACAATATATCACAATGCAAAAATAGCACAGTGGCATTGATTTTTAATAGTTAATTTATATGCTTTATTTTCAAAACCCCACATTAACAAAACAGACTACTTTTTTTAGCTAAAAAGTATGAGCTACAGACTGCACTGTTATCACAGCTGCAGCAGGATTGTATAATCTTTCTTGCCCTCCATGCAAAGCTTAGTGAAGTAAGTCCCAAGGACAGGACAGCACAGTTATGCATGCATTGGACTGCTCAACCAACCCCTGACTGTGTTCTGATTTCTTTAATTAAGTAGAATATATACCATGTCTCAACTGTATTATCAGTGATTGAAAGACAATAAAGTGCATACAGGAATGAATACCAAATTATTTTTATTAGATGTAGGTATTGATATATACTACTGGTTGGTAGCTGTGGCAATCAATTTGGTTGCAAATCCAATTTGTTTTATTCTCCAGATGAAGGCAAAACCAACTTTTCACATCTTATAAAAAAACCACTACTGACTTGTGGGGAAAAATTGATTGTGGTTGGAAAATTCCTTCATGACTCCATATGAAAATGGCAATCAGATCAGTACTCGATCCCTGAAGAATACTGGCAGTGCCTACAAATCGACTGTGTAGAGCTGTTGCGTGTTCCTGTCATGATTTGATCCATTTTACTGATTTTTTTTTTTTAAAAAGCACATTTATTAGTCACATTGATCATTCAGTTTGCATTTTGGATTTTTAATAGAGAATTTGAAGGAACACTATTTATAAAAATCCTAGCTATTACATATTATATCAATGTTAACATATGTATCAAAAGATAAGTTACTTGTGTTATATAAATACAACTTTGGTAGCACATTTACAAAAAATACATACATGCATGTACATGTACATAGGCCATATGTATTAGTTTAAAAAATAATACTTAGCTTCAACTTTGGATTGATCACTTCTATTGCCTGCTGTTCTTTCAGTCTGTCAGGGGAGGAGGAACCTATACTAGTAGGGGAATAGGGATGAGGTAATCTATGTCTGGAGGATAACTGGAGGAAGGGTCCAGGGAACCAAGATAGAGGAAATACCAGAAAGGAAAACCTCTCAGCCAGTCTCTTGGGTGTTGTGAGACTACTTTCATCTTGCCAGCCAGGGAACCCAGCCTCAGAGTGCACGGCTAATCATTGAGGCTACAGAATGAAAGGGAACAGCCCTATAGGAAAGTGAGGCAAGGCCAGGAAAGAGTAAGACCAACAAAGCTAAGGGGAACACCAGGTTATGGAAAACACAAGGCAGCCACAGACACAAGCTGAGGCAGGGCTTATGGGGGAGTACAAGACAATGGGGGAACATAGCACAACAGGGAACAGGGCTAGACAGAGCTATAAGGGAGTACACAGCAATGGGGGAACATGCACACCAAGGAGGGAGCCTATACAAAGCTATGCGGGAGCAGAAGGCAATAGGGCGCAACAGGAACCAGGGCTAGACAGCGCTATAAGGGAGTACAAAGCAATGGGGGAACATAGCACACCAAGGAAGGAGCCTATACAAGGCTATGGGGAAGCACAGCCTCAAGGGAGAAGGGGACCAGATAAGGCCCCAGGGGAAGAACTCCAACACAGGATACAAGGGGACACACACTGGAGGGAGGGAAAATCCCCAAGCCAGGGTACAGGGGAACACACTGGGGGATCCCCCAAACAGGGGTCCCAGGGGGGCACACACACCAGGGAAAGAACCCCTCACAGGGAACCAAGGGGCCACACACTGGGGAAGAGAGAAAGAGCCCCAAACAAGGATACAGAGGGAAGGACTTTTCTAGACACACTGGGTAAAGGACACACTCACCGATACACACCATAAAGAGGAACAAGGACTACATCAAAGAGGCATCCGATAGGGATAAAGGACTAGGAACCCACAATCACACACCACAGGGACCCAGCCACCTTCAGGAAGGGAGAGAGGGGGAAGGATCCAGCACATAAAAGGAACAAAGGAAAGGTTCACAAGACACTCTCAGCATCCCATGAACAGGGAGGAGTAAAAAGTAGTTGCTCCTACAGCTTCCTGCGGCCAAACCACAGGCTATAGATCAACCTGTAGCCAATCCGGAAGCCGGGAGCCAAAGTCAGGGAGACAAGGCACAGCTGGGAGAAGGCGTGGTCACACAGGAGGGGGCGGAGAGGTGGGAAAGAACCCAAGCGCCCGAACCTGGCCTTCATCCCTTTTCCAGAGTGGCACCAGCCCTTAAGGCAGTGCTCTAAAACCTCTAGGACCAGAGGTTCAAGACCCAATCCTGACACAGTTGTACAAACCATAACTTTTCCTAAATAGTCAAGATGAAGGTTAAATACATTAATTTATTTTTAAAAACACACTACTTCCCTGATGCACAACACACTGAGTGCATACATTCCTATGCTATTTCCAAATGGACTACACCATGCAATTCCCAAGTCCAGTTTGCCTATGTGTCATTTCGTTGAGGCCATGACCGCACAGCATCCATGGCTTTTGGAATCATTGGTGCACCCACCAATGAAAATTAGATCCATGTTCTGCTATCCTGAAAATTAGATCCATGTTCCAGAGTTCTGCTATCTGTTCCCACTGTGAGTTCTGCAAACTGTGTGAGAAACAGAAAAAAAAACAGCACAAATTAATCACTGACTACACAATCACTACACAATCAAAGACAGCAGAATCATGGACACTTCATTACAGCAACATAACCTTGGCTTAGGAATGGGCGAACAGAACCGAGTTCAGGAATTCAGTTTGGTTTGGTTTGAAATTCGAGTTTGGAAATTCAGTTCGGTTCGGTTTGAAATTCAAGTTCGGTTCGGAAGTTCAGTTTGGTCGACCGAACAGACCAAGTTCGGTCGAATTCCGAACTTCCGAACCAGGTTCGGCCATTCAAAACCAGGTTTTTTGTGTGTGTGTTGCCACTAGGGATAGGCAAACTGAACGGAGTTTGGAAATTCGGTTCGGTTCAGTTTGAAATTTGAGTTCGGTTCGGAAGTTCGGTTAGGTCGACCAAACAGACCGAGTTCGGTCCGAACTCCGAACTTCCGAACCGCATTCGCCCATCCCTGCCTTTGCTGCTCACATACCTTCCGAGATCTCATCTGGGTGGTCAAAACATTTTTTCTGGTGATCAATCGCCTCAGAGGTGCACCTCATTATTTCCTCATCTGTGCCTTGCAGGAAATCCGTAGTAATTTTAGGTAGGAATGACCTGTTCATTTTAATTAATGCTAGGCGCTCAAGATTTAAACTGGAAAGACTCGTTCTTTTATTACCTACAATTGCGCCCGCACAGCTGAATAAACGTTCTGATGGGACACTGCTGCCAGGATAACTAAGGAGTGTGATTGCCAAAGTGTAGAGTGCTGGCCAAGTGTCTCTTTTTTCTGCCCAGTAAATGAGTGGATTGTTATTCATGCCAACCACACCAACAGACGAAAGATACTGGTTGTACATATCCTCAGCTGCAGCGAGTGTTATTGGTCGGTGAAGCGGATCAACTCTTCTTGGTTGTCGAGTGTAATTCTGTGCAAGGAGGCCATACTTTTCAAAATTTGCCCACATCGAAGAAACCTGAGACTGTTGAGTGTTATTTTCAGTAACGCTCTCTGCTTCATCCTCTTCAGATTCATCCGTGTTGTTGCCATGCTCTCCTACCATCTGTGCGGCGATTTCTTCGCGTGCAGCAGCAGCAGATTCTCCGCCCCCCAAGACCGTTTTAACCTTCTTGAAATGTGGGTCCAGAGCTGTTGCCATCCGGTACACCAAATCTTATCCAATCTTCTCAAATTGGTTGCTCTGGCAGATAATGTGATGCAAGATCATGGCAAGATCACGTTTATCCCTCTGTCCATCCGCCTGACGATCAAAGGAGGCAGCAATGTCTTCGACTTGGCTCCGTAATAATAGAAGTGAGGCCAAGCTCTGGCTGACTGTCGCATCGGCCTTGCTCATGAACTCCATCGTGGCCTAAAAGGGCTCCAGCAGAATAATGAGATTTTCTATTACATTCCACTGTCTGAGATTTAGCTGCATATCTGAGACTTCTTTTACAGACTTTGCGGCCACAGCAAAGAAAGTCTCGATTGCAAGTCTTTGTGAATGCAGTCTCTTCAGCATATGATATGGGGAGTTCCACCGCGTGCAGACATCGATAAGGAAGAAATGAAGTGGAAGCTTTCTCTCCTGCTGTATCCTCCGTAGCTCGCGGCGTGATGTTGCTGATCTACGAAAGTGTGCCACCAATTTCTTTGCATGCTCTACTGTGTCCTTAATCAATGGATCCGCTTCGAGGAATTTCTTTGTCATGAGATGCAGCGAATGAGCCATGCAGGATACATTTTGGAAACCGGCATCTGAAATGTCTTTCGCTATATTTGCCCCATTGTCTGAAACAACGCACCCAACGGAGAGACCAAGGGGCTGCAACCAGTGCTCTGTCAGTTGTTACAGTTTATCCCAGGTGTTTTTGGCAGTGTGTGTCTCAGGAAAGTGCTCCAAAGCAAGTATGGCTTGCTGCCTCACCAGTCTATTCTTGGAGTCATGATGAATCCAGTGGCCAGTAACGGACAGGTACTCCATGTGCTGCGCACTGGTCCACATGTCTGTTGTAAGGTGCACAACATTGCCCTCGCAGTCACGTATAGCATCTGATACTGCTTTGCATGATGCCTCGTAGAGTTTGGGAATAGTGTTTGTAGCGAAATAAAAGTGGTGCCATTCCCTCCATTAATTTGCGGAATCCCTTGTTCTCAACCAATGAGAAGGGAAGCATGTCGACTGCAAGCATCTTGGACACCAGTGCGAGGTAGTACTATGCAGTATGGTGAGATGCTGGCCATTTCATTTGATTTTGCACAGATTCTGGCAATGTTGCCTGCACAGTCGTAGCACTAGTAGAGCTTCTAGATGGATCAGAGGTGCTTGTTGGCATTGAGAACAGCATGCCACTAGTACCAGGGCGGCTCTTACCTCCTTCTTTCACTCGTGTTATTTTCCTGCAGCAGTATTTGCACTGGACTACAAGTTTATTTTCATCACAGGCAGTGAAATGTTTCCAGACATCTGACCTTTGCACTTTTCTTGCATCTGCATGACTGTCGGTGGTTTGGGTGATTGTTCCTTGCTGTGACAACAATGAAACACTGTCATCATTTGTTGATGTTGAGGGAGCCGGCGAACACGGAGGCATAGAATTTCTTGTAATGGTTGTGCTACGAGCCACTGGTGATGGACTTCTGGCGTTGGTTGCTGTTGTCATGGTAGTGCGGTTGGAGCTGGTTGATTGACTTTTAGACAAACATCTGTTGAACATCAGTGCTATATTTTTCCTTATTCTAGATTGCAAGGTCAAATCATTTCCTTGGCCTCGCTGTTCCACATTTCTTGGGTTGTCATCAATCCTTGCTCATTTGCATGGTTGGCTTGCCAATTTCGATGGTGCATAACTCAGGGTGTATGTTGGATCTTCATAGTCATAGCCGTCAGCATCATCGATAATGTTAACATCATCTGCGGTGACCAGGGCTGTTCCTGCCACTAGGCAGACCTAGGCGGCCACCTAGAGCGGCAGATTTGGGGGGGGGGAGCAGTGGACAGCAGGGAACAGAAGGTTGCTACCTTGTGAACAAGGTTCTTTGAGATAGCTCGGAACATTCTCACAAATGGGTTTGCGCTTGAGCACCCTTCTCTTACTGGCACATACCAAGCTCACTAATTTAAAAACCACATGATGTTCATGCGCCCCCACACTATATAAGGTACCTTCCTGCCTAAACCCAACAGTTCCTTCCAATCCTAAGCAATTATGAAGAAAATTCCATGTGAGGCTAGAAGGGTGGGCATTTGTGAGAATGTTCGAGCCATCTCGAAGAACCTTGTCTACCTTCTGTTCTTCTAGTGGCTCCTCCCATTCTCACAAATGGGAGAGTACCAAGCCTAGAAATAGGCAGTGGGAGAATTTTCTATCAAAAATCAAACTTAATGCATACCGCATTCAAAAAACAAGAGTTTATTATGTGGTAAAATAGGTAAGTATATTTACAGGGAACCTCTACATATTGTAAAGTTTGTTATATAGAAGCAAGTGGTTCTCCTGTGTTTGTCTTGCTTTAAAAAAAAAAAACGGTTTGAAAACAGAATTAAGTATAGACACACCAAGAGAAGTGTGGGGCTGGGAAACTAGGTGGAGAGCATAGTGCTTCACAAAGGTATGTGGGGAACTCCACATTGCCGCCCTACATATCTCTTGCGGAGATATGTTAGAAAAAGTGGCCATAAAAGCACCCAGTGCTCTAATTGAATGTGCTCTCAAATTAGGTGGAGGTGAGAATCCACTCATTCGGTAAGTAAGTGAGATCAGCTGTACCAACCATTTGGAAATAGTCTGAGAAGATATCTTCTGACCCAACCTAGGTAGGGATGGGGAGACAAACAGAGTGTCTGAGAGCCTGCAATCTCTGGTCTTATCTAAGTAGGTGAGGACAGCTCTTTTTACATCTAGTGTGTGCGCCATGGCCAAATCCTCAAATGTATGAGGAGGAGGGGAAAACACGGGGAGAACAATTTTCTGGGATAAATTAAACTGAGAAACTATTTTCGGTATAAAGGATGGGTGATCTGAAAATTCTAATCTGTCCGGGAAAACCTGGAGGTAGGGTTCCTTTATAGAAATGGCAGCAATTTCGCTAACACGTCTCAGGGACGTGACAGCTACGAAAAAGGCAGTTTTTAAGGTCCAATGGATCTGCCTGTTCTGGAGGCTCAAAGGAATGTTTTGTCAATCGATCAAGTACCAGATTAAGATCCTATTAAGACAGTGGTACCTGATGTGGCGGGAACAAATTTATAAGACCCCCGAGGAACTTCTTAACCATAGAGTAAGCAAATAATTATTTAGAACCAGGGAGGGTAACATGCCTAGAAATGGCAGAGAGGTGCACTCTTAATGAGGAGTGTGCTAACCCTTTCTCTGCTAATTCTAGTAAATATTGTAGTACTAATTCTACATACACTTGAGTGGGAGACAGAGATTTGGCTTGTAGCCAAAAGCAGAATCTTCTCCACTTGGAGTCATAGGACTTACGAGTGGATGGTTTAAGTTCATTTTGGAGAACAAGAGCTAACTTGTTACTAAAGGATTGAGCCCCTTTGGTATGTGAATCCTCCAAGCGTGGAGGTTCAGTCATCTGAGTTCCAATCCGGGTGGAGAATTTTCCCTTGGTTCAAGGACAGCAAGTCTGGAATCTGGGGTAGGGCAAGGGATGAGTTGGCTAGATTTTGAAGCTCATGATACCATACCTGGTGAGGCCACCCTAGAGATATGAGGATAAGATTGGCCCCCTCTAACTGAATCTTGCTCAACAGCCATGGAATGAGAGGAATGGGTGGAAAGGCATAACTGAGATGGGCTGTCCAGTCTAGTGCAAATGCATCCCCTAGGGACCTGGGATCGTGAGCTGCCCTGGTTCAAAAAAGGCTGCACTTTGCATTGAGGGCAGTGGAGAATAGGTCTACATACCCCATACCACCATTTGGGGGAGGCACCAAATTTTGTCTTCGCCTAGAGCAGCACAATGTCTTGGGACGGCCCTGGCAGTGGCATCACTGTCTGAGTCGGCATCACGATGCGCAGCACTCACAATGGTGATGTCAGACACACCCATTAGTACCACATCACTTTCCAGAGCGTTTTCCATTTCTTCCACATCTCTTGCTGAAGTAGACAATAGGCACTGGGTGTTGTCGTGTCGGTGCGTTACTGCCTCCGGCATGCATTTTTGAGATTCGTCGGTTGTGCATTAGATTTCAAGAAGAAGCATTTCATCATAATTGTGCTGTGACAATTGGCTTTCTATAGCGTTGTCTGATTCTAATGATGATTGTCCTACATCGGATGGTGTGAATTTTGCAAGATATTCCACCAGTGCCTCATGCGAAGAACGAAATAATGGCATTTAGAACTGCCAGGCTGTGGCAATTATATTTTTGCTGGCAAAATATGCATTGATAGCAGTGGCTGAGACAATTCCGCAACATCAGACTGCTGTGGGGACTCTGGACACATCCCAAGAAGAGGAGGCTGTGAGTGTGTGGTGCATGAAGCAACAGCTGGAGCATCCAGAAAAGATTGTGGTGATTGTGGTTGGCGAGACTCAGAGTGCTGCTTCTTCTGATGGTTCTCTGTCTCCTGTACCCTTTTTTCTCCATTGCAAAGCGACAAAGTAGAGCTTGGACAGTGACTTCTATTGTGCAGCTTAGAAGAGGAATCATCACGTTTCCACTTTGCAGATTCATGTGCCATTTCTTCTTTTCTTTTGATAATCTACAGAAAGAAATTGAGAAAAAAATGAGTGCATTTTAAAAAGTTTCCAGGGCTTTAAAATGTACAAAATATTGAGAAATAAATGTACATTAAAACATGGTCTTACTGCAATATGCATTCCTACAAACACACATCACAATACATTTTGTAATATTGCAGACCTAATGTTACTATAGAACATAGACAAGCCAGATTGTGAAAGATGTACACCATCGTCCAAAAACATATTGCTATCAGCAGCTACAAAGTTCCTATGCCAGACCGAAACCATGTCAATATCTTTAATGAAAGCACCAACAGACTTGTTAACATTTCAAACACATTTTTATTAATAGCCTTCATGTTTGTGCTATATCCGTTGCACTTGCGAATAATGCGACCAGAAAAACAATCTTGCAACAAGGAAAAAGCTGACAGATTGCCATTAAATCATTTCTCATGTACTCTAGTAGCTCAACGCCTTTGAGCATTCCAATATCATTACCACCAGAGTGGATTACAATGCATGAAGGAAGGGAAGAAATGGAGGCAATTAATTGCCTTTCATTCTTTAAAGCAGGCAATACATTAGACCAT
>QEPC01001017.1:440394-446567 GCA_003113815.1 Sphenodon punctatus | reverse complement strand
CCATATAAAAACAAAAAAACAAATAAAAAACAAAAGAAAACCATATAAAACCCAATAAAAAAACAAAAAACCATATAAAAAACAAAAAAACACCCATAACAACATTTCCCGAATGGCCAAACGGCCGAACTGAACAGCCGAACGGCCTAACCGAACGGCCTGTTCGGACAACTGAACCGAACAGCCGAACCCGAACTTGGCGAACTAACCAAACTACAAAACCGAACGGATGAACCGAACGCAGCCGAACCGAACGGCCGAACCCAAACCACGATCTGTTCGCCCATCCCTATCAATAGTTAGCCAGGAGCGGGGGGTAGTAGCCGGTAGCTGCAGAAGCCACTGGCGGGCCTGGAGCAGGGACTTCGGAGCACATGCGGAAATATTCGGGGGGGCTGCTAGGGGAGTCAGTCATGGACGGGAGAGCACGGAGGGTGGGGGAGGTGATAGCTGCGATCGCCGTTTGCCCACTGTTCACAACTAAAGAATCGGGACAGCCACAGTAATAATGTTTGCACAAATTATCCAATTATCAGCCCAACAGCACAGTTTTCACAAATTATCCAACCAACAGCCATTATCATGAACAACAAAATGAACATAAGCACAAATGGAGCAATAAACATATACTTAAACACTAAAAGGCTAGCAGCAATTCCAGCAACCAACATATGTGTACATTTTTTTTTAAAAAAGGATAATGGAAAATGTAAAGCGTAGCTGTAGCAGAATTACTTTAGCTGCTCTAGCACTAAATTAGCAGGTAAATAAAGCACAGTTTAGCAGAATTAGCAGAAAAGTTCAAGCACTTATACAAAACCTTTATGTTGTGTGTAGTCTGCTTATCCAAAATCGATGGTATGAATTAGGAAGGGATAGGACTCTCTCTCCTGGAGTCACAATGCGGTGTTTTGTCACGGAGCGCAGAAGATCAGAGTGTGTTAGCAAACACAGACACTTGCAGCGTGACTCCAACAGTCACTCACTCTCACTGCGATTGGGGATCAAGAGGGAGAAGAACGCTACAAACACACCTATTTATACTTAATGGTGAAGACGGTACATGTCTCTCTGGGAAAGCCCTAGCCAATGAAATTGGGCATGCGGGTGTCTGTCAACAGGGTTCGAGAATTGATCATGCCGTCGGGTCTCGCGGTACCGAGTATTCCGGGCGGCATAAACATGATACAATGATCAGATAACCACAAAGATTTCATGATCGATGGAAAGGGGAGTTGGTGCCGCTTCTTATTGAAATCCGCAAAAGTTCTGCTTCTGTTGACCAGCCGCAATGCCGCAGCATCATTTGCAGCAAACCGCAGCCATCGGAAAGCTGTCTCTGCTGAACCGTGCTGCGATGCGCAGAATAGGGGTTTCCATTGGTAACAGCTGCCACAGCGGTATGGCGCTACAGCCCTAATCTTGGGTGGGCCTTGTGAGAACAGCAGCGCTAGAACGCATATAACAAACGTGTGTACATCTAAAGAGTGCAATTGGACGCACTTGAATTGAAATGGTGGTGATACCCCAAAATTCCAGTCTACGCACTTTGGCGTAGACAATTCTTTTCTAGGGACCCAGGCCTTTACCTTCTTGAGGACCAGAAACATAACTTGCAGTAAGCAGGGCTCAGTGGTCTAGAAGTAAGACTCCTTGCTCAGGAAATCAAAGTTCATGGATTCTAATCCCCTGTGCTGCTGTTGTCATCAAGTACGAGAGAAAAAGGCTGTACCTTTAAACGTTTTTTGTTGGTGCTTGCCGTAGAAGGTTTACGTCCATTCCTGTGCATGGGTCCCCGATCCTGGAATCCGAGCACCATGGCTGGCAGCATCATGCCAGGCCTGTAACACCCAGGGGTCAATGGATAAAACCAGTCTTGGCTAGATGGCTTCTTTGAGGACTGTGAGCTACAAGGGCATGTTGGTGTAGCGATAAGATCCTTGTTTGGTGGGCAAAAGGTCCTGGGTTTAAATCCCTTATGGTGCTACTGTCAAGTGAGAAATAAAAGGACCATGTGCCAGGGTGTGAGGCACCCACATAAACAGAGCATGTATGCTATCAACAGGTGTTGTACAAGTACAGTATGCTACTGTCTAGAAAGGCATAAAAGGCAATCTCATGGGCCTGGCAAAAACAGCATTGTGAAAATGCATGTATTATTCACATTCCCAGTATGCTCCATGTGCTACCATCAAGGGTGAATGAAAAGGGCCTTGTGTGAATGGAATCTGTAGAACACATATGGCAAACCTTCTCCCCTTATTGCAATCCAAAACTCCGCTGCCAAGGTCATTCACTCTGCCCGTCGCTTTGACCATGTGCAGCCTCTCCTCTTCACTTTCTCCCCTTTCCTGAACATATCCTATTTAAACTCCTGGTATTCACATTCAAAACACTCCACAACCAAGCTCCCCCTTACCTCTTGGACCCAATCTCCCTATGCGCTCTCTGCTCTTCCTCTGTCCCCTCCCTCACTCTCCCTCATTTCTCCTGCTCACCTAGTCACCTTCAACCCTTCTCCCTCGCTGCCCCCCATGCCTGGAACTCCCTCCCTGCCCACATCTGCCTTGCCCCCTCCCTCCGCTCCTTCAAATCCCTCCTCAAGACCCACCTTTTCCTTGCTGCCTTTCCCAATGCCTGCTAATCGTTCCCCATATACTTACTGTCTGCCCTCCTCTGCAGACTGCTGCAACCAACCTGATTGTAACCAAGCCAAGCACACGCACCTGAGACTTCGCATCCGCCTGAATGTTTGTTTGTCTTCTCCCCTGTCGCTCCCACTGTCTCCTCTCCCTGTCTCCCCCTCCTTGTCGTTTAGATTGTAAGCCACAGGCAGGGACCACGTCTATTTCCATGCTCTGTACAATGCCAGGCACATGGCTGGCGCTATATAAATGTTTATAATAATAATAATAATAATAATAGCAGACAAACCTATAACAAATCTTCTACGGCAAGCACCAACAACAAATTTCTAACGGTACAGCCTTTTTCTCTCCTACACGATGACAACAGCAGCAGAAGGGATTTGACCTTTGACTTCCTGATCAAGGTGTCTTACCTCTCGACCAACATGCCCTTGCAGTTCAATGCTCTCAAAGAAACCATCTAGCCAAAAATGGTTTTGTCCATTGACCCCTGGGTGTTAAGGGCCTGGCACGTTGCTGCCAGGCCACGGTGTTCAGTTTCCAGGATCGGGGCCCCATGCACAGGAACGGACCTGGACCTTCCACAGCCACCACCAATAAAAAATTTCTAAGGGTAAAGCCTTCTTCTTGACCACAGCAGCAGTACAGGGGATTGGAACCCTTGACCACAGGTTTCTGGAGCAAGAGAGCCTCACCTGTAGGGCACCAAGCACTGTTCTTTATAGACTATGATTTTTGTCCTTAAGTAGGTAAAGAAGGGTGCTCAGACTCCAGGATCAGGGCCCCATGCACAGGAACAGACGCAAACCTTCCATGGCAAGCACCAACAAAACTTTTCTAAAGGTACAGCTTTCTTCTTGATCACAGCAACAGTACAGGGGATTTGAACCCTTGACTTCTAGAGCACAAAGTCTTACCACTAGACCACTGATCCCTGCTTGCTGTAAGTTAGGATTTTGGTCCTCAAGAAGGTAAAGAAGGGTGCAACGGACACGATGCAGTTTGGGGGGGGGTGTCTCTGAGCCCCTAGAAAAGAATTGGCTACGCCCAAGTGTGTAAACTGAAATTTTGGGGCATTACTATTTCAATTCAAGTTCCTCCCATTGTACTCTTCACACGTACGAACGTTTGTTATATGCGTTCTAACAGTGCTGTTCTCACAAGGCTGGCCCAAGGCCCTTTTCATTCGCCCTCGACTGTAGCACACGGACCATACTAGGAACTAGGATATTATGTGCGTTCTATCAATTCCCTTCGCACAAGCCCCAACATGTGGCCCTTTTCATTTGCCCTTGACCGTAGCACACAGAGCATACTGGGAGGTTGGATATTATGTGCGTTCTATCAATTCTGTTCACAAAAGGCCTGCCCTTTTCATTCACCCTCGACTGTAGCACACTGGGACCTTGGATATTATGTGCCTTCTCTCGATTCCTTTTGCACAAGTGTTGACACATGCCCCTTTTTATTTGCCCTTGAACATTCTAGGAACTTACATATTATGTGCTTTTAACCATCTCTCTTGACAGCAGTATATAGTATTCGTACCATGAACATTAATATTATACACACTCTATTGATGGGGGTATTGTAAACCCTGGCACATGGCCTTTTTATGTCTCACTCAACAGTAGCGCCATAGGGAATTTGAACATGGGTCCGCTTGCAGCCCAAACAAGGCTATTACCTCTAGACCAACACGCCCTTGCAAGTCAATACTCTCAAAGAAACCATCTAGCCGGAAATGGTTTTGTTCATTGACCCCTGGGTGTTAAGGGCCTGGCACGTTGCTGCCTGGTCATGGTGCTCGGTTTCCAGGATCGGGGCCCCATGTACAGGAACGAATGCGGACCTTCCACAGCCGCCACCAACAAAAATTTTCTAAAGGTGCAGCCTTCTTGACCACAGCAGCAGTACAGGGGACTGGAACCCTTGATCTCTAGTTTGCCACGCAGGGAGTTGTATCTGTAGGGCACCAAGCCCTACTCTGTGTAGATCATGATTTTTCTCCCTAAGTAGGTAAAGAAGGGTGCTCGGACTCCAGGCTCGGGACCCCATGCGCAGGAACAGACGTGAACCTTCCACGACAAGCACCAACAAACATTTTCTAAAGATACAGCCTTTTCCTCTCCTACTCAATGGCAGCAGCAGCACAGGGATTAGAACCCATACCTTTTTCTTCCTGAGCAAGGAGTCGTTCTGCTAGACCACCAAGCCCTGCTTCCTACAAGTTAGGGTTTTGGCCCTCAAGAGTTGCTTACACCCAAGTGCATAAATTTGAGTTTTGGGGGTATCACACCCACCATTTCAATTCAAGTGCCTCCCATTGTACTTGACAGATGTATGAATGTTTGTTATAGGCGCTTGAGTGATGCTGTTCTCAGAAGGCCTGCCCAAGGCCCTTTTAATTTGCCCTTGATGGTAGCACACAGAGCGGTATCTACGTTCTATCGATTCTGTTCGCCCAAAGCCATTTTTATTTGCCCTTCACAGTAGCACACTGGGAGCTTGGAGAGTATGTGTGTTTGATTGATTTTGTTTGCACAAGCCCCAACATGTGGCCCTTTTTATTCACCCTTGACGGTAGCACACAGAGCATACGGAGCACTTGGGTGGTACGTGCGTTCTATTGATGCTGTGTGCACAAGCCCTGACACAGGGGATTAGAACCCACCATCTCTGGCTGCCTGAGCAAGGAGCCTCGCCTTGCCTCTATCCCACCAAGCCCTGCTCCTTACAAACTGTGATTTTTGTCCTTGGGTAGTACGTGCGTTCTAGCGATACTGTGTGCTAGGGGTGGGACTTTTTACAGAATTTTATTCTATTGGACTAATATTGTATTAAAATTGGCAGATTCTGGCCACCTTCCCAGAGCCACAGCCCAGCCTGGGATGGCAGCCTCATTCCCTCAAAGGGGCCTGAGCCTCCAGGGTCCGGGCCCGATCCTTCCCTGGGTCGACCGGACCTCCAGAGCCAGGGTTGTGAACCAGGAGTCTCCGACCACCTTCCCGGAGCCCCAGCCAGACCCAGGGAGGCAGCCTCATCCCCTGGGAGGGGCCAGAGCCTCCAGGGTATGGGCCAGATCCTGAGCGGTTTTACCTGGTCACCAGGACCAGGGGAGAGAACCAGGAATCTCCGTTCACCTTCCCAGAGACCCGGCCCGCTCAGGGGAGGAACCTTTCTCCACCTCCCCCGTGGAGAGACTCAATCCTGCCGGGGATTACCTTCCCTCACAGGCCTGGGGGGCTGCACTTGTCCCTTCACCAATCCAGAATGGATCTGCCTTCTCTCCCAGGCCCGGAGGCCACCCAGTGCACCCAATCCCATTCAATCCTAGAAACTAAGCAGTCCCAGCCCCGGCTAGTACCTGAATGGGAGACCACCTGGGAATCCCAGGTGCTGTAGGTTTCCTCTTACCACACCAGCCTCCTCTTTTCCGACAGAGAAGAGGGATGGATCCACCTGGATCCCCTGTGACCGGGGAACCAGGACCAGGGCAGGAAAGGCCTGGGGGGATCCGGCCAA
>QEPC01001017.1:400394-425394 GCA_003113815.1 Sphenodon punctatus | reverse complement strand
CTGGCCTGGGAAGGTGGCCTTGCTACCCTTTTCATTCATCCTCCAGGGTAGTGCATGGGGCCACTTGACTATTATGTGTGTTCTATCTGATTCCATTTGCCCAAGGCCCTTTTTGTTCACCCTCAACAGTCACACACAGGGCACTTGGCTAGCATGTACATTCTATTGATTCTGTTTGCCCAGGGCCTGACACAGGGGATTCAAGCCCACCACCTCCAGGTTGCTGAGCAAGGCACCTTCCCTTTAGGCTACCAAGCCCTATGCTAGGCCTGCTATGATTTTTGGCCTTAAGTAGGTGACGAAGGGTGCTCGGACTCCAGGAGTGGGGCCCCATGCACACGAATGGATGCGACCCTTCCACGGCACGCACCAACAAAACTTTTCTACTGAGTACAGCTTTTTTCTAACCTACGCAACAGCACCAGGAACTCAAACCCAAGACCTTGGGCTTACTTGAGCAAGGCTTCTTAACTCGAGAGCCACCACATCCAACTCCCTGTAGGCCAGGGTTTTGGTCCTCAAGAAGGTAAGGGCCCCGGGCCCCTGGAAAGGAGTTGCATATGCCCAGGTGCGTAGCTTGCGCTGTGTGGGGGGCATCACCCCCATTTCTATTCACGTTCCACCCATTGTACTCATCAGAGGTACGACCGTTTGTTATATGCGTTCTGTCAATGCCGTTCTTACAAGGCCCGCCCAAGGCCCTTTTCATTCACGAAAGAAAGATGGGAACTTGTTTCTGAGGCCTTTGCCAACAGAACTCCCCTTGAAGGTTGCTGGCCAGGAGGACCAGGCCAGATGCCCAAAAGTCTGGGATCCCAAGGGAGGGCTCTGCTCACCGGAGAAGACAGAAAAGAGCAGCGCTGCCGGAGGCATAGTGTGGAACTGGGGGATCGCTGGGAGCAGCATCGCACTAGAAGCTCACCAGAGCTGCATTGGACCCGCCCGACCTGATTGACTCTGCTCTATTTCAGAGCCACGCCGCCGGAGGCATAGTGTGGAACTGGGGGAGAGCTGGGAGCAGCATCTCACTAGAAGCTCATCTGAGCTGCGTCGGACCCGCCCGCCCTGGTTGACTCTGCTCTATTTCAGAGCCACTCTGCCAAAGGCAGCGCCAGAGGCGTGCACACCTAAGGGCTGCGTGCGCAAGGATGTGCCCTTGTGCGCACAGCCTTAGGTGCCGGCCAGGTGCAGGGGGCACTCCACTCCCCTCCTCTAGTTCCTTTTGCTTGATCGATACATCTTAGCGATAGCCTCAGGAAAAAGGTTTTGGGACGACAACCAGCCTAATTTCTCTCCACCTGGTAACAGTCCCAAGCAGAGGAAAATGGATTCTTTCCTTTTACCTGTACTTCAAGCAAATGCAGTACAGCCTCCAGAGGCGATGGGCGGCCCTCGAACAGAGTTTGCTATCCCTGTGAGTAACTCCTTTGCTCCACTCCAATACCACCTCTATGCTGATGACACTCAACTCTATCTCTCTACACCCTCTCTCTCTCCCTCTGTTCAAGCTCGTCTCATCAACTGTCTCTCTGACATCTCTCTGGATGTCTCAACGTGAACTCAAACTCAACATGGCTAAAACTGAACTCCTTATCTTCCCCCCTCATCCTTCCTCTCCTTCCTCACTGTCAATAACTATTGATGGAGTCACCATCCTGCCTGTCCCCCAAGCCCGTAGCCTAGGCTTCATCTTTGACTCACCCCTTTTTTTTAAACCCTACATTGACTCTGTTGCTAAATCCTGTCGCTTCTCCCTCCATAACATTGCTAAGATTCGCCCTTTTCTCTCTGTCTCGTCTGCCAAAACTCTTGTTCATGCTCTGGTCATCTCTCGCCTCGATTACTGTAACCTCCTTCTCACTGGCCTTCCCCAATCTCACCTTTCTCCCCTCATCTCCGTCCAAAAGTCTGCTGCCAGGGTCATCTACCTCGCCAGTCGCTTCGACCATGTGCAGCCCCTCCTCTCTTCGCTTCACTGGCTTCCCCTTCCTGAACGAATCCTGCACAAGCTCCTAGTCTTCACCTATAAAGCTCTTCACAACCTTGCTCCCCCCTACCACTCTGCACTTATCGCCCTCCGTACTCCAGCCCGTGCACTTCGCTCCTCCTCTGTCCCTTCTCTCACCCTTCCATGCCTTCCCTGCTCCCCTAAGCGCCTTCGTCCCTTCTCACTTGCTGCCCCCCATGCCTGGAACTCCCTCTCTGTCCACATCCGCCTTGCCCCCTCCCTTCATACCTTCAAATCTCTCCTTAAAACTCACCTCTTTTGCTCTGCTCTGTCTGACTCTTTATCCTGCTGAGCCACTATTCCTATACCTACGATCAGTTTACCCTTATCCTTGCAACATGGACCTGCCTGCTGTCATTCTCATCATAACCAAGCCAAGTACGTGCACTTGAGACCTCGCATCTTCATGAATGTTAGACCCCTTGTCTCTCCCTCTGTTCCCCTTCCTAAGTCTCTCCCCCAGCTCCTGTCTCTCAGATTGTAAGCCCTAGGGGCAGGGACCGTGTCTATTTTATTACTTTGTAAAGTGCCAGGTACACTGCTGGCGCTATATAAATGTTTGTTAATAATAATAATAATAATAGTGGATTTAACTACACCCTCCCCTGATGATTTTGTCTCCCATTCTCCGCTTTTTGGAGATATTTTCCTTTTGCAGCAAACGGTTGTGACTAAACCCCGTTTACATCCTACGGACCCCTTGTACCAGTTTTTGATAGACCATGTAGCTCTCACTTCTAAAACTTTGCAATATATGCATTCTTGTGTTCTTCAATTGTCAGGGAAAATGGATAGTTTAACTACGTTACTTTCCCCGGGGCAAGGGGCTGTCAAAGAGAACCCGTTTAAGGGGCTTCATGAAATTCAACCTAGGATGCCCCAACCTGTAAGATCTCCTGCTGATGTTCAGCTAGGGGAAGGACTTGGCCCCACCTCTCGGTGTTCGATGGCGGTCCCAGTTGGCAAGCACCAGGGGCAATCATTTAGCTTGGATATAGCTAAGCTTTTGTTTTCAATTTGTCAGCCCGTTACTGGTCGCTTACCCAACTGGTCGTCCAGTTTGGATGTTGCTGAGCAACTTCGAGTCCTTTTGGCTCTCCCTATTATGAGACATGATATCGGAGCAGTTGACCATCTTCAGGCATCTAGAGATAGTTGGACCCTTATTGTTCTGTTTAAATCTTCTGAATTATTGGTCAAAATAATGGACAAAGAAAATATTTTAAACAAGCATGCAATTTTTATTTCAAGAGTTTTTTTGCACCACTTCAAATAATATCTATTATTGCCCCACATTGTCTTCACCCCTCGAGGCTGTGCAACCCCCGCCTTGTCACAGTGGTCGCCGGGCAGTTTTGCCCACCAGCGACTCACGCCAAGGGGCCTGTGCAGGAGGTCCCAGACTCTTCGTCCTTGGGGAAATTAATTGATATTACAAATAATCAGGATATGGAGGTGGGCCAGACCGGGCGCGGGTGGCCCAGGGGGTCCCGAGTGGTAAGAATTTCTCGATATTTCAACCCTTAGAGTTCAAAGACCTCTTCCTGAGCCTAGAGCAGGTGGTATTTAAGCTCACCAAGCTTAAGGAAGAGACCCTGACCCCACGCCAGTCAGGGAGGTTGCTGGGTTGTAGGGCTTCCCATAGGGGTGGTAACTCCTCTTCTCGCTCTTCCACCCCCTCGGGAGGAAGGGTGGGGAGAGGTCTGGAAGTGCCTACCGGTCCTATTGTGGGAATCGGGCGGGACTCTAAACCTCAATTGAGAAGCTTGTCCACTCCTCCAAGATTTAACAAAGGGATCTCGAGTCATTTACAACAAGCGACTCTTGATCAGACCAATGGGGAGGAGTTACAAACATCTTTGCTTAATGTAATGAGGTTTTCTACCCCCGACACAATTGTGGACACTGTTAGGTCATGCCTCCCAGGGCCCCTTGGGTCAGTTGCCTTAGACTCGGCACCTACCAAATGACTGCCATTTGCCCTTGGGAAGCTTCTGACTCTGGCTAGTTGGAATATATCAGGCTGGAATTCCTGTCTGAAAGATCCTGATTTTTTATTTTTTATTTCTTCATTTGATATAATTTTACTGCAGGAAACATGGGCATTGCAGGATCTGATTGTCCCAGGCTTTGACCCCTTTTGTCTCTCAGCCACCCCCTCTTCTAATCAGGGACGCCCGAATGGCGGATTGGCCTTATTAATACATACTTCACTGGGTGCAAAGATTAAATGTCTGGGCTCGGTAAATGCTCATATAGCTAGTTATCACTGCTGTTTTTCTAAAAGCAAATGAAGTACAGGGTTAGAACTATTAATTGGGAACATTTATATTCCTCCCTTTTCTTCATTATTTCATTCATGGGAATTATGGTCCCAATGTGAAAATTTGTTTGAGTCCCAGTGTAACATCTATCCGGGTGCCACGTTATTAGTGGGTGGAGACTTTAATGCCAGGATAGGGGATTTTACGCCAGATATGGGAACCCCAGTTCTTGACAAGCATGCACCTTTTGTTCATTCGGCCTTTAGGTCTTCCAGGGATCATGTTTGCTCCCAGGCTCATATAATGTATTTAGAACATCTCCTCTCTTCTCTAAATTTGAGAATTCTGAATGGCCAGACTGTTGGGGACATGGAAGGAGAATTTACATCACACTCACCTCTGGGCTCCTCAGTTATTGACTACATTCTAATCTCAGAGACATCTAGTTTTTTGGCCCATTGAAGGCCACCCCAAGGCATGGATCTAACCACTTTCCTCTAGTTCTCGAACTAGCTGACCCATATACACGTCCAACTGAAGTGGCATCTGCCCCACATGAGGTCGTATGCTCTAAAACTAGGTGGTCAGACACAGTCAATCAAGCTTTTCTTGAGTTCCTAAACAATGAAGAGATGAGGACCTTATTGACACAGTCCTTGCCACATCTGGATGTTTCTGGGCCTTGCGTCTTCTTAGATGAACACTTGACTTTATTGGCCCCCGTTCTCAAAAATCAGAATTCCCCGTGTCCCAGTGGCCTGAAAGGCCCAAGCTGGTTTGACAGGGAATGCCACAAAGGGAGGACGACTTTGCGCCAAGTGACAAGGGCTTTGCAACAATAACCCTCACCTTTAGCCCGTTCTCGGTTTCTTGAACTTAGAAGGGATTACTGTAAAATGCTCCTGAGGAAGAAACGCTCCTTCCAGGAGGCCTTTTGGGCTAAATTATCACAAGCAGCTAATGGGAAATCTTCTTTATCTTTTTGGAACCGGGTGCGTTCACATCTATCTGATAGATCAGGCGAGGGCAGGCCGGCTCCTTAACCTCAATCTGTCTGGCAAGAGCATTTTGAAACCCTTTTTGCCCTGTCCGGTCCTATGGTTGGTGCCATTTCTCTGTTACCTATTCATCACTTCCCCCAATGGTTGGATGCGACCATCAAGGAGGTCCATCATCTGATTTCAGGCCTTAAACCCAGGAAAGCCCCCGGAGTTGATTACGTCTCACCAGAAATAATTCTAAGTGCTCCAGACTGGTGGGCCAGTATCTTGGCCCCACTATTTACTCAAATTAACTCCACTGGTCGTATTCCTCCTGACTGGCATAGAAGTATAATTTGTCCAATTTTCAAAAAGGGCGACACTTCTCTCCCCTCCAGTTATCACCCCATAAGTTTGTTAAGCATAATTGGGAAATTGTATGCGAGATACTTATTGGGGCGCTTACAGGATTGGTTGGAGGACAAGGAAATTCTGGAATCCAAGCAGGCTGGCTTAATCCAGGGGCGTTTGCCATCTGACCATTTGGTAGTTCTGAATTCCCTTTCGGGGAAACATGTCAAATCTCAGAGCAAGATGTTTTTGTGCTTCATTGACCTCCGGGCGGCTTTTGACTTGGTTGAGCCTCTGGCTCAAGCTGGAAGCCTTGGCCATGAATCCCCATTTACTATTCTTGATTATTGCTATGCATTCCAACAACTCTTTGCAGGTCCGTTATACTCCCCAGAATCAGTTAACAGATAGCATTCTGGTGCATAGAGGTGTGCAGCAGGGCTGTATTCTGGCCCCCACCATTTTCGATCTGTTTCTAAATGGAGTAATAGCTCATCTAGTGGGATTCGATGCCCATGCTCCTAAGTTGGGCAATCGAAGGATTGCCACCTTATTATATGCAGATGACACCATCCTTCTGTCACAAAGTAGAATTGGTTTGTTGAGGTCAATGAAGCACTTCTACGTGTATTGCACCCAAGAGCATTTAGAAATAAATTTTACTAAAACCAAAACCATGATAGTGGGTGCTGGACCCAGAGCAAAATTGCAGAAGTGGTACATAGGATCAAATACCATAGAACAGATTTATTCATATAAATATTTGGGGTTTATAATTACCCCAAACCTTAAATGGAATACCCACTATAGGACAGTTAGGGATTCGGCCCTTAAAACTGTAGCTGTACTACTTAAGCTGTTTTTTTACCAAGGGTGGGAGACTGGTTCTGGTTTTGAGACTGTTTAAGGCCAAGGTTCTGAGTCTTATCTCCTACGCATTTCCTATTTGGGGGTTGAAGTTTCTAAATCATCTGGAACTGGTTCAAAATAGGTTTCTCAGAACTCTGTTGGAAGTCCCAAGGGGTACTCCCCAGGTGCTATTGCGCTGTGAATCAGGCTGTCTCCCATTGAGCTCCGGTCTAAAAATTTGTCTGCTCAAATATTGGCTGAAGACAGCAATGTTCAAAAATATGACTAACCTCCTGATTTTGGCAGCTTTAGGGGATAATCTTTTGGTTTCATGGGAAAAAACAATAGCTGTGGAAATCACCAAATTGGGCTTCTCAAAAGACTATTTATTGGCTAAGAGCCTTTTGAGCAGTGTTCCTGAGGGTCGCCATGTTGGAACCCCCTGGGAGGACAGGATTTGTGCTTTTGTTGTGAATTTAAAGGGGTTCAGCTGCTTTTCTGCACCCTGGTGAAGCAGGTCCCTTCCAATTCCGGGATCAAGTGGAAATACTACTGTGTTTTGAGAGGGAGGGGAATTACTCCTCTTTGTCTCTAATAATGACTCTTTTGTTCAGTCCAATAGACATTTATTTAATAGTAACAACACAATTAATATACCAATTATTAAAGAAACGCTTCCACTTTAACATATAATCCCTTACCTACTCTGACTACTTCAAATACATACAAAGCATATATTCTTATGTGATCAGAGGTCAATGGTCTGGTTCCAGAAGGAGGGTGGGCTGGGGGCCCACACGATGCCGCGAGAAAGAGAGAGAGAGCCTAACTGTAGAGCAAGTTGTAGGACTTCCTAGGGAGAAGTCCCAGAGAGGGCCAATCACCGAGCTAGCCGGTGCCCTGATAAGGGCTAGCAGACAAGGACCATGAAAGGCAACTTCTCTATCTAGGGCTGGCCTTTTTATCCAGTGACTGCCTTATGATTATCCAGAGTGCGGGGCTGTCAGTGCTAAGCCTGGGAAGTTCTCCCATTGGCTGTTCAGATCTGGGGTACTTTCTGCTTAGTCACTGTCATTATGGGATGTACTGACCAGTTGGATCCTGCCTATCCCTCCCTCCAGATGGGAGGCCTGATCCTTTGGCCATGAGTTGCCCATGCCCCTTTCTCTAAGGCTTCTCTCTGTCTGACTAGGCCATTTTCCCTTATTGCATTGCTTGGTTCTTATCTGCAACCTTGTTCTGGGCACAAACAATTCTTGCTAGCTCTGTTCCTGCTGGGGCCTTTCCTTTTGTTGATAACATGAATGTATCCCTGTCAGTATATTTCTCTCTCCTCCTGCCAGCCTGTTTCTTATAATATGCATTTTTAATAGTTCTAAGCTAAAAATTACTATGAAGCATATAGCAAGCAAATAAAGCATATAGGAAACTCATAGCATTCCTTCAATAGTTACAGATGTGTACAATAGTCTCTTGGTTAGTGTTTCAATCAGTCTATTAATTCACAACACTTTATGTGCCTCTAGGAGGGTCAAAGCCTTGGCTCATGTGATCCTGGATTGTCCGGCTTACCAGCCCCTTAGGTTGAGGTAGTTGTCTAAGTTTTTGACAGCTAACTTTGTTAGGGGGGAATCCTGAATTTTAGTGAATCTCTTTAACCCAGAGGACTCGACCAAATCTAGGGCGGTGGCCAATTTTTGTTATCAAGTTTCTTAGATTAGAGCTCAACAGTCTGAGGCAACAGTGGAAAATCTGAAGTGAACTATGACTTTTTAAATTTTAAATTTAATTACTGATAGGATTTATATACACATTTGCAACTATTTTGGTGTGCTTTTGCTAGGCTACCTGTGTATTATATGTGGTCAGTTTTAATTTGTATTAATCTAAATATTTATATTTGTGTTTATATTATATTTCTTTAATATTGTGTCTGTTAGTTTGTAAAAACCTACAGGATGAACAATAAACAATTACTTATTTACCATTCACCCTCCACACTAGCACCCAGGGAACTTGGACCATATGCACATTCTACCAATTCTGCTTGCCTGAGGCCTGTTTCATTTGCCCCTCAAACATAAGCACCCTTGGATACTATGCATGTTTTATCAATTCTGCTTGCATGAGTCTCGACAGCCCTTATTCATTTGCCCTCCATGGTAGCACATGGAGCCACTTGGCTATTATGGGTGTTCTATTGATTCCACTCACATGAGCCCTGACACATGGCAGCCCTTATTCATTTGCCCTCCATGGTAGTGCACAGGGTCACTTGGTTATTATGGGCATGCTATCACTTCTGTTTTCCAAAGGCTCTTTTCATTCACTCTCAATGGTCATACACAGCACACTTGCCTAGCATGCACATTTTATTGATTCTATCCACCCAAGGCCTGACACAGGATTCAAACCCCCCATCTCTAGGTCCTAGAGCAGGGCAACTCCCCTTGAGGCTACCAAGCCCTGCCCAGGCAGAGTATGGTTTTTGGCCTTAAGTAGGTGACAATGGGTGCTCACACTCCAGGAGCAGGGCCTCCATGCACAGGAATGGACATGACCCTTTGGCAACACAGACCAACAAATCTTTTCTAACAAGTACAGCCTTTTTATCACCTACTTGACAGCAGTACCAGGGATTCAAACCCAGGGTCTTGGGCTTCCTGAGCAAGAGTTCTTATCTCTAGAGCCACCACATCCCACTCAATGTAGGTCCCAGTTTTGGTCCTCAAGAAAGTAAGGGGCCTGGGCCCCTGGAAAGGTGTTGCATAGGAGTAGAGTAGGAGATAAAAAGGCTGTACCTTTAGAAAAAAATTGTTGGAGCTTGCCATAGAAGGTTCGCGTCCACTCCTGTGCATGGGGCCCCAATCCTGGTATCCGAGCACCATGGCCTGGTAGCATCTTGCCAGACCTGTAACACCCAGGGGTCAATGGACAAAACCAGTCTCAGCTAGATGGCTTCTTTAAGAGCAGTAAACCGCAAGGGTGTGTTGGTCTAGAGGGGAGATCCTTGCTTGGGATGCAAAAAGTCCTGGATTCAAATCCCCTACAGTGCTACTCTCAAGAGAGAAATAAAAAGACTGTGTGTCAGTGTTTACAGAGCATATGTAATATCAACAGGTATGGTGTAAGTATCGTGTACTGCTGTTGAGAGAGATATAAGAGGCTGTCTCATGGGACTGGTGAGACCAGCATTGATAAAATGCATGTTCCCCATGTACTACCATCAAGGGTGAATGAAAAGGCCCACATGTGTGGGCTTGTGCAAATGGAATCAATAGAATGCACATAATATTCAAATTCCCAGAATGCTCCATGTGCTACCGTCAAGGGCAAATGAAAAGGGCCTTGAGCAGGGGCCTTGTGAGAACAGGATCAATAGAACACAAATAACAAACATTTGTACATGTGAACAGTACCATGGGAAGAACTTGAATTGAAACAGTGATGATGTCTTAAAATTCCAGTCTACACAGTTGGGTGTAGTAGGGGCGGGAAACCGGTAAAATCTGGTATCCGATAATGCCGGTACCGGGCATACCGGCATTATCGGATTCGACCCGGTAATCCGGTCCGGGGTACCGGATTCTGGGTACTGGATTTTTTACATTGCAGCCATTTAAAAATGGCTGCAATGTAAAACTTAAAGCCCCAAGTTAAAAAAAAAAAAAAACCTCCCCGAGTCCAGGCTGCGCGGGTGGAAGGGGGGACACCCCCCACCCACCCTGCCCAGCCTGGATTTTTGTTTAAAAACAGACTGAGAGGCGAGCCCACCCCCCAGCACCAGCGGCCGCGGCGTCCCCGCAGCCGCCGGTAAGTATGACCCGATCCCTGGGGGGGGTGGGGGTGTTAAACACCCCCCCCAGGGATCGGGTCATACTTACCGGCGGCTGCGGGGACGCCGCGGCCGCTGGTGCTGGGGGGTGGGCTCGCCTCTCAGTCTGTTTTTAAACAAAAATCCAGGCTGGGCAGGGTGGGTGGGGGGTGTCCCCCCTTCCACCCGCGCAGCCTGGGAGGGGGAGGGGGAAGGAATTCATTTATTTCATTGAGTTCAATGGGGACACAGCGCCCCATTGAACTCAATGAAATAAATCCGGTACCGGTATACCAGATTTAATCCGGGAATCCGGTTTTCGCAGAACCAGAAACCGGTAAATCCGGTAGCCGGTAATGGGCCCGGGGTCCCACCTCTAGGGTGTAGACAATTCTTTTCTAGGGGCCCAGGCCTTTACCTTCTTGAGGACCAAAACACAACTTACAGTAAGGAAGGCTTAGTGGTCTAGTGGTAAGACTCCTTGCTTTAGAAACCAGAAATTATGGGTTCTAACCCCCAGTGCTGCTGGTTCTCTCAAGGAGGCACAAAGTAGTGGTATTCTAAGAAAAATTTTGTTGGTGCTTGCCATAGAAGGTTTGCATCCATGCCTGTGCATGGGGCCCCAAAATTCCAGTCTACGCACTTGGGCATAGACAATTCTTTTCTAGGGGCCCAGGCCTTTACCTTCTTGAGGACCAAAATCATAACTTGCAGTAATCAAGGCTCAATGGTCTAGGAGTAAGACTCCTTGCTCAAGAAGCCAGAGGACATGGGTCTAAGCCCTTGTGCTGCTGGTGTCATCAAGTAGGAGATAAAAAGGCTGTACCTTTAGGGGAAAAAAAATGTTGGTGCTTGCCGTAGAAGGTTCGCATCCACTCGTGTGCATGGGGCCCCAAAAATTCCAGTCTATGCACTTGGGTGTAGACAATTCTTTTCTGGGGCCCAGGCTTTAACCTTCTTGAGGATCAAACACATAGCTTGCAATAAGCAGAGGTCTAGTGGTAAGACTTCTTGCTTGGGAAGCCAGAGGTCGTGAGTTCGCATCCACTCCTTTGCATGGGGTGCCAAAATTCCAGTCTACGCACTTGGGCGTAGACAATTCTTTTCTAGGGGCACAGGCTTTAACCTTCTTGAGGATCAAAATCATAGCATGTAGTAGGTACAGCATGGTGGTCTAGTGATACAACTCCTTGCTTGAGAAACCAGAGGTCATGGATTCTAGTCCCCTGCTCTGCTGGTATCCTCAAGTAGGAGATAAAAAGGCTGTAGCTTTAGAAAAATTTTGTTGATGCTTGCCATAGAAGGTTCATGTCCACTCCTGTGCATGGGGTGCCAAAATTCCAGTCTACGCACTTGGGCGTAGACAAGTCTTTTCTGGGGCCCAGGCTTTAACCTTCTTGAGGATCAAAAACATAACTTGCAGCAAGCAGAGGTCTAGTGGTACGACTCCTTGCTTAGGAAGCCAGAGATCCTGGGTTCACGTCCACTCCTTTGCATGGGGCCCCAAAATTCCAGTCTACACACTTGGGCGTAGACAATTCTTTTCTAGGGGCCCAGGCTTTAACCTTCTTGAGGATCAAAATCATAGCTTGCAGCAAGCAGAGCGTGGTGGTCTAGTGGATGGGTCACGTCCATTCCCATGCAAGGGGCCCCGCTCCTGGAATCTGAGCACCCGCCATCATCTACTTAAGACCAAAAACCATAGCCTGCATGGAGCAAGGCTTGGTAGTTTAGAGGGGAGGTCCTTTGCTCAGGAACTCAAAGCTGGTGGGTTCAAATACCCCATGTCAGGCCTTAGGCAGATGGAATTGATAGAACAGGTATACTAGCCTAGTGCCCTGTGTGCTACTGTTGAAGGCAAACGAAGAGGGCCCAGACAAGCGGAATTGATAAAACGAGCATAATAGCCTAGTGACCTCAGGCACTACCCTGGTAGAGGGCAAATGAAAAGGGCTACATGCCAGGGCTTGTGTAAGTGAAATCAATAGAACACACATAGTATCCAAGGGCGCTATGGTGGAGGGTGAATAAAACAGACCTTGGGCAAACAGAATCGGTACAACATGCATGCGGGCCAAGTTCCCCGGCCACTAGCATGGAGGATAAATGGAAAGGGCCTTGGGCAGGCCTTGTGCAAACAACAGTGATAGATTGCATTTAATAACAAATGGTCGTACCTCTGATGAGTACAATGGGTGGGACACCCCCTCATGCAACCGACACAGCTGGGCATGTGCAACACCTTTCCAGGGGCCCCATATACCTTCTTAAGGACCAAAACCCTAGCTTTGAGCAAGCAGAATGTGTTGGCTCTAGAGGAAAGACACCTTGCTCAGAAAGCCCAAAGTCCTGGGTTCAAATCCCATGTGGTGCTGCCACCATCAACAAGCTGAGAAAAAGGCTGTATGTGTTAGAAAAATTTTGTTGGTGCGTGCCGTGGATGGGTCACATCCATTCCCGTGCAAGGGGCCCCGCTCCTAGAGTCTGAGCACCTGCCGTCATCTACTTAAGGCCAAAAACCATAGTCCACCTAGAGCAAGTGTATGCTAGCCAAGCGCCCTGTGTGTGACCATTGAGGGTGAACAAAAAGGGCCCCGGGCGAACGGCATCGATAGAACATGCATAATAACCCAGTGGCCCCGGGTGCTAACCTGGTGGAGGGCAAATGAAAAGGGCTACGTGCCGGGGCTCGTGTGAGCGGCATCGATAGAACACGCATAGTATCCAAGGGTGCTACTGATGAGTACAATGGGTGGGACGCACCCCCCGTCCCAGTGCAACCGATGCACCTGGGCATAAGCAACTCCTTTCCAGGGGCCCAGGCCCCTTACCTTCTTAAGGACTGAAACCCTAGTTTAGAACAAGGAGGATATGTTGGCTTTAGAGGTAGGATGCCTTGCTCAGGGAGCCCAAGGCCCTGGGTTTGAGTCGCCTGTGGTGGTGCTGCTGCTGCCATAGACTAGCTGAGAAAAAGGGTGTATATGAGAGAAAGGTTTTGTTGGTGCATGTCATGGATGGGTCGCGTCAATTCCCGTGCAAGGGGCCCCGCTCCTAGAGTCCGAGCACCTGTTGTCATCTACTTAAGGCCAAAAACCGTAGCTAGCCTAGCGGGGAGGTGCCATGCTCAGGAACCCAGAGATGGTATGTTCAAATCCCCAGTGTCGGTCCTTAGGTGGATGGAAGTGATAGAATGCGTATGCTAGCCAAGCGCCCCGTGTGTGACCGTTGAGGGCAAACGAGAAGGGTCCCGGGCGAACGGCATCAATAGAACACACATAATAGCCCGCTACCCTGGTGGGGAGGGAAAATGAAAAGGGTCATGTGCCAGGGCTTGTGCGAGCAGAATCGATAGAACACACATAGTAGCCAAGGGCGCTAGGGTGGAGGGTGAATGAAACGGGCCTCAGGCAAACAGAATCGGTAGAACACGCATACAGGCCAAGTTCCCTGGGCACTAGTGTGGAGGGTGAATGGAAAGGGCCTTGGGCGGGCCTTGCAAGAATGGCATCAATAGAACGCATATAACAATGAATGGTTATACCTCTGATGAGTACAATGGATGAGATGCACCCTCCCCCCAGTGCAACCGACGCACCTGGGCATATGCAACTTCTTTCCAGGGGTCCGTTCTCCTTACCTTCTTACAGACCAAAACCCTAGGTTAGCACAAGCAGGATGTGGTGGCTCTAGAGATAAGACATCTTGCTCAGGAAGCCCTTAGGTCCTGGGTTCAAATCTCCTGTGCTGCCACTGCTGTCAACTAGCTGAGGAAAAAGGCTGTGTCTATGTGTTAGAAAAGTTTTGTTGGTGCGTGCCGTGGATGGGTCGCGTCCATTCCCATGCAAGGGGTCCCGCTCCGAGAGTCCGAGCACCCGTCGTCATCTACTTAAGGCCAAAAACCATAGCCTGCCTAGAGCAAGTCTTGGTAGGCTAGAGGGGAGATGTCTTGCTCAGCAACCCAGAGGCGGTGGATTCAAATCCCATGTGTCAGGCCTTGGGCAGATGGAATCGATAGAACGTGTATGCTAGTCAAGCGCCCCGTGTGCGACCATTGAGGGCGAACGAAAAGGGCCCCGGGGCGAATGGAATTGATAGAATGCACATAATAGCTCAGTGGCCCTGGGCGCTACCCTGGTGGAGGGCAAATGAAAAGGGTCATGGGGCTGGTGCGAGCGGCATTGATAGAACATGCATAGTATCCAATGGCGCTACGGTGGAGGGTGAATGAAAGGGGCCTCGGCCGAACACAAGTGGTAGAACACGCATACGGGCCAAGTTCCCCGGGCGCTAGCGTGGAGGTTGAATGGAAAGGGCCTTGGGTGGGCCTTTTGAGAACGGCATCGATAGAACGCATATGACAACAAACGGTCATACCTCGGATGAGTACAATGGGTGGGACGACACCCCCCACCCCAGTGCAATCGACACACCTGGGCGTACGCAACTCTTTTCCAGGGGCCCAGGCCCCTTACCTTCTTAAGGACCAAAACCCTTGCTTAGAAGAAGAAGGCTGTGGTGGCTCTAGAGGTAAGATGCTTTGCTCAGGGAGCACAAGTCCCCTGTGGTGCTGCCACTGTCAACTAACTGAGAAATAAGCTGTATGTGTTAGAAAAGTTTTGTTGGTGCCTGCCGTGGATGGGTCGCAGCCATTCCCGTGCAAGGGCCCCTGCTCCTAGAGTCCAAGCACCCATCGTCATCTACTTAAGGCCAAAAACCATAGTCTGCCTAGAGCAAGGCTTGGTAGCCTAGAAGGAAGGTGCCTTGCTCAGGAACCCAGAGGTGGTGGCTTTAAATCCCTGGTGTCAGGCCTTGGGTGGACAGAATCAATCGATTGCATATGCTCTAGAGGTGAGATGCCTTGCTCAGGAAGCCCAAGGCTTCAAATCCCCTGTGGTGCTGCTGCCACCATCAGCTAGCTGAGAAAAAGGCTTTATGTGTTACAAAAGTTTTGTTTGTGCGTGCTGTGGATGGGTCGCGTCCATTCCCATGCAAGGGGCCCCACTCCTAGAATCCAAGCACCCGTCGTCATCTACTTAAGGCCAAAATCCATAGCCCACCTAGAGAGGGGAGGTGGCTTGCTCAGGAACCCAGGCTGTATGTGTTAGAAAAGTTTTGTTGGTGCCTGCCGTGGATGGGTCGCAGCCATTCCCGTGCAAGGGCCTCCGCGCCTAGAGTCCAAGCACCTGTCGTCATCTACTTAAGGCCAAAAACCATAGTCCACCTAGAGCAAGGCTTGGTAGCCTAGAAGGGAGGTGCCTTGCTCAGGAACCCAGAGATGGTGGGTTCAAATCCCCAGTGTCAGGCCTTAGACAGACAGAATTGATAGAACATGTATGCTAGCAAACTTCCTGTGTGTGACTGTTGAGGGTGAAAGAAAAGGGCCCCAGGCAAACAGAATTGATAGAACACACATAATAGCTCAGTGGCCCTAGGCACTACCCTGGTGGAGGGCAAATGAAAAGGGCGTTGGGCTTGGCCTTGTGTGTATAGAACACATCTAATATCCAAGTTCCCCCTGTGTTGCTGTCAAGGGTGAATGAAAAGGGCCTTGTGAGAACCAGCAGCACTAGAATGCATATAACAAACATTTGTACATCAGAAGAGTGCAATAGGATGAACTTGCATTGAAATGGTGGTGATGTCCCAAAATTTCAGTCTATGTGCTTTGGCATAGACAATTATTTTCTAGGGGCCCAGACCTTTACCTTCTTGAGGACCAAAAATATAGCTTGCAGTAAGCAGGGCATGGTGGTCTAGAGTTGTCTCCTTGCTCAGGCAATCAAAAGTAATAGGCTCTGATCTCTTCTGCTGCTGTTGTCATCGAGTAGGAGAATAAAAGGCTGTATCTTTAGAAAAAAATTGTTGGTGCTTGCTGTAGAAGGTTTGCGTTCAATCCTGTGCATGGGGCCCCGATCCTAGGATCCGAGCACCGTGGCCTGGCAGCATCATGCCAGGCCCGTAACACCCAGGGGTCAATGGACAAAACCAGTCTCGGCTAGATGGCTTCTTTGAGGGCAGTGAGCTACAAGGGCGTGTTGGTCTAGAGGTAAGATCCTTGCTTGGGGCGCAAAAGATCCTGGGGAACCAGTGGGGGGGAAACCCTATCAATGATGGGAAATGCCACACCCACTGCCTTACCCACTAGCATCACCTCCAACTTGTCACAATTCGGTTTCAGTCGGCTCACCCTCATCCAGGCCCCCACAGCCGTCAGACACTGGGTAAGCACTGAGAATGCGGGACCTGGGTCAGATGAAAACAAGAGGTAGAATTGGGTGTCATCAGCATACTGATCAGCATACTAATGACACCGAACATCAAACCATCTCACAACCTTGCCAAGCAGCTGCATTTATATGTTGAACAAGAGAGGGGACAGAATAGAACCCTGTGGGACTCCACACAAGAGGTCTTGAGAAGATGAAGAATAATCACTGAACACGACTCGCTGGGTTCCTCCGGCCAGGAAGGAGCGGGACCAATCAAGGACAATTTCGCCCACTCTGGCTCTGTCCTGCAGGCAAGTCACCAACATCTCATGGTCAACGGTATCAAAGGCAGCCAACAGATCTAACAGAATCAGCAGGGTCGAATAACCCAGATCTAATTTGTCATGGTGGTCATCAACCAATGCCACAAGTGCAGTCTCAGTGCTGTGACCCGGGTGAAAGCTGGACTGCGAGGGATCAAGAAAACCGACACGGTCCAGATGCCCCTGTAGCTGCCGAGCCACAACCAGCTCAATAACCTTCCCTAAAAAGGGAAGGTTAGAGACTGGCCAGTAGCTGCGGAGGGAGTCAATGTCAATAATTTAATCTTTTTTTGTCTCTGTTAATGCTTTGTAATTTAAGTACTTTTTTGTGTGTGTTTTAGTAAAAGTTAAGTAACCTTCAGTTAAGAGTCTGAGTGTCTTGTGACATAGGAAGCATTTTTATTTAAATCTCTGGGTCTCACAGAATAGCCAATTGATCCTGCTTAACTGGGTGATTTACCCCAGCCCAGGCTACCCTGCTCCTGGCCACCTCACCTTCAGCTCAGAAAGAACTGGGCTTCCTCTGTATTTTTGACATCTGCCATGACAGTCTCAGCTGCTAGCTCCAAATGCAGGTTGCTCTCGGAAGCACCAACATTGCATGTAGCCATGGGAAGCAGATTGTTCTAATTAGCAAATTAGACCCTTCTCAAGTGTTTGGCTTAATTAGCTGCTTAAGATAAAATTAGAGCTAGGCTGGTTATATCTCATGCCTCTATTTTTATCATGAATTCTCTCCATGCTGATATCTGCATTAGGGCTGAATAGAGAATTAACTTAACTCTCACGAGATTCTCACGAGAAACTTGAGAACCTCAAAACAGCAAAAAAAACCTATCTGTGCATGCTCAAAATGGCCGCACACGTGCAGAACAGCCCTGGTGACCATTTTTGCACATGCACAGACATTTTTTTGCTATATTGAGGTTCTCAAGTTTCTCGTGAGATTCTCGTGTTCCTCACGATGAGTTCCTCACGAATCTCAAGATGAAAAAAACTTGTCGACAAGCCTATTTTCGACAAGGCTGCTCACGGCCACCATGTCTCCTGTTACAATAGCCCTGCTCAGAGGAGCTGGGATGCATGGACCTCGCCCCGGGATTAAATCAGGACCAGATCTGCTGTTCTAGCTTGGGAAGGGAAGACCACGGGGGATGAGTTCAATTTTATTTGTGCTTCTTTGCTCATGTCCAGGCCTATCAACCCAAGGTGCCTCCTGAACTGGTCCAAGGGGACAAGTTACAGTCACTTGAGTGGAATGTGAATCTCCATTTACCTGCCCCACAATACTTCCTTCTCTTCTGCTATCCAGAGACTGCAGGGCAAACCCATTGTCCCCGTTCCATCCAGCTGTAGATATGCCCTGTCCAGTCCTGCTAACATAGAGCAGCCCCTTTGCTGCTGCTCCCACTCCTGTTGGAGGCCCTGCCAAATCCTGGGCACTGGAGTAGCAGGAAGTGTTCAGAGCCTGCATCTAGCCCTCTGCCATAAACTTGACTTCATGGGAATTGAATGAGATGATCTGGGGGAATGGAGAAGAGTCTCTTCCTCCCCTCATGATCTCGTCCTGTCCTGGAGAGTTTCACTGTGCCCGAGTGTTACAGTCACAACCCGGGACAGTTTTGCTCACTGCTCAGCTGATCTCACAGGTGGGGGGCACATGTAAGGGCATTTTGTAGTGCCAGCCAAGGGCAAGCACATTGTCTTGCTACACCTATTCCTGGGGAGCCCTTCACAGAGATGCTTTGTGTTCCAAGCGCCGATGAAGGCCTCGCCAGTGCCAGTACTGCAAGGGGGGTGGGAAGACTGGTATTGCACATAGCTGACACTCTGGAGTAGGGCAGCAGAGCCCACGGGTCCTGACCCTGCTGGGAAAGAACCTCACTCTTCATAAAGGGGAAAGGTCCTATTAGGATATCTTGGCTGCTGCTTTCATTTAATCTCTGACAGTGACTTGCACGTGCTGCGGTTTTCAGGGGAAAGGAGCCCCTGCTGGTTTGAGTTGGCCAGCTCCCTCCAAGGCTGCATCTGTTGGGAGTGGGGCTGATGCTGATCTCCCAAGTGTGGAGATAAATGTTGTTCACTGGCATGTGCTGGGTGCTGCTGCTGGAGCAGTGTTTCTGTGCCCTGGTAGGTAGCTCAGCAGTTTGTGATGCTTGTGCTCCATAACCAGCCCTGGGGACAATTCCTGAGATCACCTGGGGCCCGCCTTGCCAGGCACCCAGCCACCCTCCCAGATGAGCTACATTCACACATGCCAAAGAGGCTGGGAAACAGCCAGGACCTCTCCATGTGGTATATTTGTGAGGGCATGGGGGCGCAGGGCCCATAGAGGACATAGCCCCCCCCCCCCAGGGCGGCCCTGCAGGGATGGCTTCCCCCTTAAACCTGCAGATGCCATCGGTGGCTGCCGGGGCCCCGGGCGTGGCAGAAGCAATGGAGGGAGTTATGGGGGCCCATCCAAGGTACACTGGGCCTGTCCCGGTGGACCCCCAATGGGCCTTTCCCTATGCAGGGATCCAGGAGCCCACCCAGGTCTCAGCCAGCCAGGGGCAGGCTGCATGGGCGGGGCCTGCACTGGGCTGGGCCGGGGTGCCTCTCCCCTCTTTTTTGCAGCTAGAGCCACAATCGGCGAGAGCTGCGCCTCAGGAACAGGGTGATGGGGACCTTCGCCAGAGAATGGACCACATGGAGAGGGCCCTTCAAGCATTGTTGCACCAGCGTGCCCAGACAGCAGGAACCCAACAGGCGGTCCCCACAGTCCAGCCTGCCCCCGATCCAGGTAATACCCCTACCTCCCTTGGGGAGTTAGGTGGGGGGGAAATGTTGACCCCTGTACAGGCCCCCGCGACGGGAAGCATGGGCACCGAGAGGGCAGTAACAGAGAGCTACCAGGGTCTTGGAACAAGGAGGGGATCGACGCAACTAGTCTGGCGGGGCGGGACCTGGGTCCCAGTGGCCCCCTCACCACCCCCTTCTCTTGCGGGCGGAAGAGCGGGCGGCTCAGCCGGGGGGGTGCTTCCCGCAGCAGGCGCACCCAGCTATTATTCCCTCACGGGGAAGGCCTTACAAGTCTGGGCACCTGCGCCCGTCACACTGCCGCCTACCCTGGGCCCAAGGTGTTCGGTCCCGCTTGCGATGGCGCACGCTCAGTGTTGTCCCCCCGAGAGCGGGAGCTACTCTGGGGTCTCGGATCCAATAGGGGGCCATTTGCTCCCAGCAACGAAGGAGCGGATATGGCGCGGCGAATACGTCGACTTGTTTGCCCTCCTGTTTAGTGATCCGATTTTGGATCCCACTGAGCAGGACAACAAAAAGGAAAAGGAGCGCTTTAAGCATCCCAAGGCACACCGGAACTAGTCAAATTGGACCGCCACCTTTTCCATCTATATGGGGGTCCTGATCCAGGCATACCCCGCCCGGGCCACGGACCTGCTGAAGTACGCCAACATCGTATGGTGAGCTTATGAAGCAGGCCCAGCGGGCGCATGGCTCCGATACAATGAGACTTTCCACCACAGGGCAGTGTATACACCTGGCCTTAGGTGGGATCTGCACGCGCACGATCTCTGGCTGAACTGTATGAGTGGGGCTGGGAATGTACCCTGATCCAATAGCGGGCACTTGCTGGCAAAAGGGGGGGCATCTTCTGCAACGGAGTCCTTTTATGAAGAAGGAAAGAAAGGTATGGCACCCTCCGCGGGCCTGTGTTGGGAATTTGGCCATTTTGGGAGATGTTCCCGAGCGACCTGTAAGTTCCGCCACAACTGTTCCAACTGTTCGGGGCACCACGCTTCCTCTGCCTGCCCGAAGGGAAAAGGTGCCACCAAAGAAAAAAACGTTCCCTGGGGGGGGGGCGGGCAGAGGTGCCCTCGGTGGGAACAACACGTCCCCACCTGGCAAGAACGCCAACACCGGTTAAGGTGGCAGAGCTTGCCCAAGCCCTCCATTTCTACCCAGACCAAAAGGAAGTTGAGTTTATACTGGTGGGTTTTCAAGAAGGTTTTAGAATCCCTGCTACTGAAGTTCATCAGCACCAACTTTGCTCAAATTTGAAGTCCGTAGCCGTAGTTGGGATGGAGGACATAGTTGGAGCTAAGCTTCGTAAAGAAGGGGCCAAAAGAAGGGTGGCCAGCCCATTCCTGGCCCTATCAGTTCCCAACATGATTGTATCCCCCTTGGGCGTGGTGCCAAAAAAGACCCCTGGGGAATTTTGTTTAATCATCACTTGTCATACCCCCGAGAGGGCTCAGTCATTGATGACTCAGTCAAGGAATGCTCCTCGGTCTGGTATGCATCATTTGACTCAGCGGTAGCCCTGGTGAGTTCATTTGGGCCCTGTGCCATACTCGGGAAGTGCAACATCAAGTCTGCTTTTCGCTTGCTCCCTGTTCACCCCGACAGTTTCCCTCTGCTCGGGTTTCACTTCATGGGAGGGTATTACTATGACAAGGCCATGCCAATGGGGTGCTCAATCTCCTGCTCCGCCTTCGAGCATTTCAGCACCCTAGTGGAATGGATCGTCAAGCAATGGTCTGGAAAAAGGGGAATCACAAAATATCTACATGATTTCCTATTCATCAGCCAGGCTGATACGAGTGAGTGCACTGACTTGATGCGGACTTTCCTCGAGTTAGCAGAGAACCTGGGTATCCCCTTAGCCCCGGAGAAGACGGAATGACCGGCCACCCGGTTAACCTACCTTGGTATCAAGTTGGATAATGAGGAGACTGTTTCCCACCTTCCCAGTCATAAATTGAAGTCACTCCGGGAGAAGATCATAGAATGCCTGGGGGCCAGCAAAGTCATGGTTCGGCATCTACAATCATTTGTAGAGAGTCTCAACTTCGCTTGCCGGGTGGTAGTGCCAGGTCGGGCCTTCTTGTCCCGCCTCTATGCAAAGTTTGCCGGCAACCTGCCCTGGTGGTACATCAGGGTCACCAAAGAGATGAAAGAAGATCTCCAGACCTGGGCCACTTTTCTGGAAGGTTTTAATGGCACCAGTTTTTGGAGGGCTCCAGGTGCACGCTGATGCTGCTTGTGGGGCAGGTTTTGGGTTAATCTTTAAGGCTCGGTGGGTAGCGGCCCCCTGGCCAAATGACTGGATAGAGCAAGGGATTACAAAGGACCTCACCTTTTTGGAACTTTTTCCAATTGTGGTGGCGGTACACCTATGGCCCAACCAGCTGGCGAACCGATCAATTCTATTCTGGTGTGACAAACAAGCTGTTGTCCACATAATTAACACCCAGTCTTCAAGGTCTCCAAGGGT
Organism: Sphenodon punctatus; assembly: GCA_003113815.1. NCBI lineage: Eukaryota > Metazoa > Chordata > Lepidosauria > Sphenodontia > Sphenodontidae > Sphenodon > Sphenodon punctatus. Next base: position 403,324 of record QEPC01001017.1, on the reverse strand, counting down.
TATGAGGTTAGTGAGGGTTTTCATGCTCAACTGTTTGGAACTTAACATCCTGTTCCACGCCAGGCATGTGCCTGGTCTGGACAACAGTGTAGCTGATGCCCTTTCTCACTTCCAGATGGAGCGTTTCTGTCTGCTGGCACCTCAGGCTCGGGTGAACCCAGATCCGCTGCCGCCGCTGGTGTAAAACCTTGGGTTGTAGAGTTGCACACCACCGTTCTGGGATCCCTTGCACCCCATACCAGGACAGCCTACAGCAGGGCCTTCAGGGAGTTTCAGAATTATCAGAGAGAACAGGGTTTGCCCCAGGGGTTCCCAATTCCAGAGCACCATATGTTGCAATTTGCCATGTTTTTAAGGCACCGGGGTGCAGCCCCAGGTACAATCTCAGGGAAGCTGTCTTCTCTGGCCTTTGCAAGCAACCTTACAGGCCACCCACCCCCCGACCGGTTTTTTTTCGCCAGGCACTTACTGGAGAGTTGGCATAGGGAAGGGGGTAGGACCCCTGATCAACGCGGTCATGTTACAATATTACTGTTGGATATGTGTGGTGGGCTGTCCCGTGTTTGTTTTGACTGTTTTGAAGTTTTACTGTTTAACTCGTTATTCAATTTAGCCTTCTTTGGGGCATGTCGCGTGAGCGAACTGGTAGCCGATTCAGCCAGGGACACTTCAGGTAGGGCACTCCAGTTTAATGACATCCGGATCGGCCCAACGTTGCTGGCGTTGAACATTCGTCGATCCAAGACAGACCAAAGAGGGAGAGGGAAGGAAATCAGGCTGAATCATGTGGCAACGGACAAGATGTGCCTGGTTAACGCTATGGAAGCGTATCTTGCAGTGTGTGGGGTGGCTCCAGGTCCCCTATTTAGGCACCCTGAGGGGCAACAGGTGAACCAGGTACCAATTCACAGCAGTCATGAGGGCTGCTCTGGCCTATCTGGGACTGCCCCCGGCGGCCTATGGCATGCATTCCTTTCGCATAGGGGCCACAGGTTTTGCCACGGAGGATGGAATGCCCGATCAAGGCATCAGGGAAGTGGGGCATTGGAGGTCGGGGGCTTTTCGGATTTATGTCCGGGGTGCCCCCCCCCCCGCCAAGCAACCCTAACTGTTTATTCTCATCTTAACAGGTGTTCCCCCGCTGCCATGGAAGAGGGTGTGGATCATCGGCCACAGCCTGGTGCGTTGGGCGGGCAAGGCCGCAGGGCAGACTGGATGGGGAACTCAACTAGGCTTGTCAACACAGGCACAAATCCAGTGGAAGGGCCGTAGTGGGATGAGGTGGCACCAGCTTTTGCCAGCGGTTCATGCCGCTGCCTGAGACCCTCTACCGGATGTCATAGTAATTCACCTCGGAGAGAACGACATCCTGCTGCTGAAAGGTGTCCAGTTAATCAAGAACATCAAGTCCGACCTGTGGGAGGTTAAGAAACTCTTCCCTGGTGTCTGTCTCCTCTGGACTGATCTGGTTGAGCGGTTGTCTTGGGGTCATGGGGTACATCCCCGGAAGATTGACAGGACCAGGAAGACAGTCAATAGGGACGTAGTGAAGTGGCTCACTGGCTTGGGAGGTGGGCATGTGGACACCCGGGTGCTGACACACAAAAGACCAGCCCTGTACAGGCGGGATGGTGTGCACCTGTCCCCTGAAGGGAACGACCTATACTTGGGAGCCCTAAAGAGGGCTCTGGTTCGCTCATTAGAAAGGTCCTAGAGTTAGGTGGGGGTCGGGTTCGTCCGGGTAACCCCGGCGAACCCTTAGTGGCAGGGGTCCAGTACTGTAAGTTAGAGTAGTTAGAGGGGTCATAATTAAGAGTCATCTCTTTAAGAGATGGGGAGGCCCACCTGCCGGAAAGCAGGGGATGGCAAGCGGCTGGGCAGCCTCCCTGGGAGGGGTGTCGTGCGACAGCGGTAGGGACAAGTATGGTCCCCCGTCGGCAGGCATCTTTCTCCTTACTCGCATTTAAAGGAGTGGACCCCCTCACGGACGATGGGGTCACTTGAGGGGGAGACATGTGATCGTTGTTGGGGTGGCAATCGAGGGTACATCAAAGCCACCCCTGGTTAATGTTTGGGGCACTGTTTGTTAAGGTTAAGTTAAGTACTGGACCCGCATCGCACTAGGCGATTTACCCCCACCTGAATTTGAATGTGATTTGTTAAATAAAGAGTGCGGCCGTTTGAAACCCAGCAATTTGTCCTGCCTCCTTCGGTGCATCGGCAAAGGTCGGAGTGGGGGGCTGTACAGACTGAACCCAGACTGTAGCAGGCTATCATCTCATTTGTTAACACCCTAAGTATCCTGCTAGCTAGTATGCTCCTATTCCAGATAGTACCAGTGCGGCTCCTCATCCCCTGCTTCAGCTAAAGTCACACCCCCTCCCCCCAGCCTGACAGGATACCTAGGTCAGATGTGAGGAACAGGCGCGGCTCACCTTGGAGGGCATTCGGGGCGCTGACCCCCCAAGCGCCCTGCCAGGCGCCGCGCCGCCGCTCATAGTGGGGGGGGGAACTCCCCGCCGCCCGCAGCAGCCTCTGCCTTTGCCTTTGCTTCAGAGCAGAGGCTGCTGCAGCGCTGTGGTCAATTTCATGTCAGTTTCACACTGAAACTGACCACAGCGCCGCTGCAGCAGCCTCTGCTCTGATTGCAAAGGCAAGGCAGAGGCTGCTGCGGCTTGACTTCTCTTCTGGGACCCACTCCAGAGGAGTGGGTCCCAGAAGGCTCAAAAATCAGCTGCCCAAAGCGTTTTCCTATGGAAAACGCGATTGGGGCAGCTGAGCTCCGTATGGGACGTGCTGTGGAGGGAGGGGCTACAGCCTTCCATTGCGCTCAATGGGCACAATGGAAACTCTCACCAGGGCGGTCGGGCTGACAGCCCTGGCGAGATAGCTTGGCAGGGGACAGAGGAAGGGGGAGCAGTGCGCATGCG